>BMAW01086975.1:0-20048 GCA_019974015.1 Nephila pilipes
AGTCACGTATTGCTTGTAATCTGTTTAGCACACTGTTAGATCTATCTCTGCTTCTTTATCATTCATCTTATGCTCTAAATTGTTTACATGAATAAGAAACAAATGCTTTACAATTATGTCGCAACTGCCTATTTTGAACCTATTATTTGCATACATTACACAAGATACTCACTACTGAATATTAGATATGTGTCGATGCTTTTTTTTGAATAAACAAAATGGTTATCCACCATCCATAAAAATAACTTTAAATATTTGGATGGGTGTAAAAATTTTATTTATTATTAATTTTATGAATCTCAATTAATAATAAATGTCACATTTATTAGAGAAAAAAAAACGAAAATAGAATACAATATTCGAAATGAGAAAATAAATAAATAAATAAAAAAAAAACAGCGTTATTTATAATTGTCTTTTCAGAGAAATAAAAAAGTTGTGTGACCACTTGAAATTCATACATGCAAAAGAGAAGTTCATTTTAACTTTTTCTATAGTTTCGTGTTCAGATTTGTTTCCATATGGGAAAGGTCATCGTCTTTACTTTAAAGATTTCAGAATTATTTAAATATTAATTAAGGTTTCAAACATGAACGTTAATATATATATATATATATATATATATATATATATATATATATGTGAGAGATGACCGTACCAACCACTGCCTGGTATAAAAGCTGATGGAATGTTTGTCGCCCTGTTCTCTTCTTTTTCTGACTAGCATTGTGAAACTGCGTCACTCAGTGCTCTGTATGGGAATGTTTTTTTCATATTGTTATGTCTAAATATGAAATAATCCTATAACAAAGATTTATTCTTCAAATTTTGATTAATAGACTGTTATTTTTACAGCAACATCTGTATAAATAAAAAGAAGTTTGTAAATTGCTCATATAATAATCTAACTCTTTTTTTTTTTACATGTGATACATTCCTCAGGGAAAAAGCATACAAAGAAATACATCGGATGTACAGTAAAATTTAGGGAATATGATCCACAAATTCCAAAAAAAAAAAAAAAAAAAAAAAAAAAACCCGCATGAAAAAACTAAATATTTACTTAAGAATCAAAAGTAAAAAAAGTATCAATGAAATCTATACTGCGTACTTATAAACAAAAACACCATTTTATTATAAAAATTTTAAAATTAGTGTTTATGAAATCGTCTATAGGTACATACATGTAAAAAATTCAAATTGAAATTAGAATAAAACTATTTAACTTAACAACCATTCATACTTGATAACAAGTGTGTACGTTTATTACGAAACTGAAAAAAAATGTCATCATCAGATGAAAGATACAGTTTTAGCAATAACCGTTGCTTTGATTCAAAATGAATTTCGTTTGTTGCTAACTGCCTCTATTGTTGTTTTTTGTTGTTATGCTCATATTATGCTGCTTTTGTTTGTTTCATGTTGCTTATATAATTTTGATATCCTGCCAACAATAAAAAAACCTTAAAATATGCGAAATTTTAATGCAGCTGTATGTCAAGATCATGAGTAAGAAAATGTTGTTCCATACTTGTATCAAATTTCAAGTCTCTGGAATTAAAATCAGCCGTTAATAGCAAAGCTTCACATTCGACTTCATCATTATCGACTTGAATTATCAAAATGAAAAAATGCATAGAAATTTGTAAAAAAAAATATACATGACAGAAATTGGGGTTTTAAGGATATATTTCAAGTTAATAACATGTTAAAACAATTTTTAAATTCAGAGAATGAATGTAGTCGAAACAGTGACGTGATAGATTTCCAGTTTGGCTGGAAACCGAAATCTTGTGTTCAAATTTAAATACAACGAAATAAAGAAAAGTGGGTTTTGCAATTCGGGTATTCCCTGTAACTCCAGAATACAAAGTAAACAAACCATGAAGTAGAACAAGTCATTGTGTGACGTTGGGCTATTCGCGATTTCTCTTCATTAACCTTGGAGACTTTTAATTAAGATTGATTGCTTTTGCTAAGCAACCTTTGCTCAACCAAAAATGAAATGTGATTATGTAAAGCAAGTAGAAATGAAGTGAAGCGGGAGAGTTAGGAAATATATAAACTCAGACTGAGAGTCGCGATAGAGAGGTTGAAGTAGAGGTTGAATGGTTCGAGAAGTAGAGATTGAGTGATTCCAGTGTTCAGCAATTGTTCCAGAGTCGGAGTTGAAGTCGGAGCCGAGAACTGCTATAAATTATCGGCTGGTTAATGTATACTTGAAGTCAAGGAAGACTTAGTGGTAAGAGTCAGTTAGATTATTACTGGTAGATTGAGTTAAGATAGCTAAGACCCTTGTCCGGGAGAGCATTTATAATTATTGTTATACTAACAAGCAGCTAATAAATTGTGTAATTATTGTCCTAACGTCTCTTTGATCGACTTATTGATTCTTAGTGTTTAAACATTGAGTTAAGCTATGGCACAAGAGGCAACTCGGAATGAGCAGCCGTCACAATTGACACAAGTGTGGGCTTAAACCGACCGTCTTCTGATTACGCTGTCAAAATAAGAATTTTAAAAAAAATTGGGGATTCGTGCTGGAACAAAAAATTCATGTAAAGAAGTATATTGGTGAACCGTGTTATTTCAAACTCGTGTAAAAAAAAGAGTTGGGTGTATATGCTACATTACCTTTACTATGAAAATAAAACAAGTATTCTCATTGGGAAAAACTTTCCTGTACGCTCAGAATAAGATGACTAATTATAATACTTTAGTATTATCTTCCGTAATTTAATATTTAAACTCTTAAAACATAAAATAATTAAAAAATTGTTCTTATTTGTCTTACCATTTGTAAAATAAATACTGAGCTGGCTAGGAGACGAACCTTTTTACTGAACCTCTTTTCCAAGTACTGAAAGAAATTGTTTTCAAAACCTTTTTAGAATTATATTATAGAAATTACGGGTATAGACACATGAAATTTGTTAGATCCTGCCACAAACTTACTGATTATCAAAGTCAAGTAATGAAATGTAAATAATGATGAAGGAAATGAATTAAAATACAAGATTGGTTAAAATCACTTTGTTTAATTTAAGATATGAATAATTTCTGTTTAAATTATTTTTTTGTTATCATAATTTAAAAATCGAAGCATAGGATTTTAATAATGGGAAAATAAACAACTGAAAAAAATGTATGAAAATTGTCCCTTGTTTCTATACAAATAAAGTTTCCCTTGCATTTTCCTCTCAGAGAAAACTTGTATCATTTTTTTTGGTCAAACATTAGGAGATACGATGATCTGCTAAAAAGTCTCCACAAAATGGAATGACTTTGTTTGGTTAGAGGCAAGATCAGTTTTGATTGTGTTGAGGAAAACATCGCTGAAAAACCAGGAGCATTGACTCGAACCCGTTCTCAGGAAACTTGGAATCGGTACTCAAGTTCCGAGTACAGTGTAGATTGTGTGTTCCCCAATAGCCCTAAAATCACTATTCAACTCAAGATCAATATTCATCAAGAAATTCGAGGAATACAGCAGTAGATTTTACAAGTTGTCATTGAAAATTGTGATGGAAAGTGTTTGTATTTGTAAAACCTATTTAAGAGATGTTGTTTTCCTTTCCTAGTTCAAAATAATTTCCAAAAAAGATTGTTACACTATGTATATAAGTAAACATATTATATTATAAAACATAAAAAATTATATTAACTTAACCAGTATTTGCATATAATGATATTTAAGGCACTTTCTTTTTATTTATTCTCGACTTTCTAAAACTTATGATACTGCTGTAATCTATATTTAGCTACCATCATTTGGCGTAGTAATAATCGTAAGAGTATTAATTGAGGCTTCATTGATCTCTAATAAAACCATTGGAAAAGTAAAAACAGACTAGGCTTCAGCTAGCACTTCAATCGAACGTTTCTGGCTTAGGCAAGTATGATTATGAAGAAAACTGTTTTGGCATGGACCAGAAAAACAAGACTTATGTATAAGACTTTAATGCTTCAATAAATCTCCCACAGGCAATTTATTTTAAGCAAAGTTTTACTTATTTTAATTAATTTACTTAATATTTAATTTGTTCACGAGTTGTGTTAGTCAAAGCAAATCTTTGCTCGTTTCAGTAAATGATATATTTAGAGCAGTGGTATCCAACCTTTATGCTGCTATAGCTCCCTGAAAAGAATATTTCCCCTCTCGCCTCACTACCTTTATTTGTTAACATTTATAATAATGATAATCATGTTTTATATTACAAAAACTTATTCCAAAAAGTGAAAGATACAATTGATGGAATAATAACAAAGTTTGGGTATCGAATATATGTGCATGCATTTTTATTTTTTATATATTACATTCTTTTAAATCATTTTTGCATGAATCATTGTGAATTACTTTTATTAAAAGAATTTTGATGCCTCCCCTGGAAATAGCTCGCCCTTATCAAAGCCGCTGTTTAAGAGACATATACCGCCCTAAAATAACACGAGCATCACAAAAGTTTAAGAAAACCTGTAGAAATAATGCAATACCTCGAAAGCACTGGCAGCTTGCATTCTGTAGAACACCGGGAGAAAAATGAAAGCAGCTATTGGAGTTCCAAACGCGTATCCTAAATTGATCATCACGAACTGTGTACCGTATAAATAGTTTTCGGCTGGTATTCCTAGGAAGGCGATGGCCGACATAAAACTGGCCATGAGAGAAAATGCAACTGGAGCCAATGGCATATTCCTGTTGGTCAAGAAGTACTCCTTGTAAGATTTCTTCCGGTCAGAGAAATGGTAGTACACTCCGATGCAAGTCGAAAACAGCAGCATTGATGTAAATATCAAGTAATCGAAAGCGGTAAAGGATCCTTTGGAGAAATTCATTTTGCCTCTTCTTCTCACTGAAAAATAGTTCTTTCACTAGCAGAAACAGAACTATATTAAAGCGATTTGTGCACTGTCATGCAAAATAAATTTGCATTAATCATAGTTTTGATCTGAAAGAAATTTAAAAATTCTTACAAAATTTTGCAACCTTGCATATAATTGTTAACGAGGTTGTAGTTTATTTTAGGAGGATTTCAAATAATGGGATAAATTATTAGTTGTTTGTGTCAAGATTTTGCTGTTGAAAAGCTCCATAACAAACTCTTATCTGTTGTAGTATATTAGTTGTTAACTGTGAATTCGGAGAAGAATGATGTGGTTTGGTTGGAATGTGTTATGTGTTAATATTCGCATGACAAAGGATGTGTTCGTTAAAAAAGATGTTGTGAGTTTTTTATTGAGAAATTTACTAGCAGAGAGAACAATTTGGATTCCTCAAGATACCAAAAATTTAATTTTGTAGTTATTTCTTGAACCTGTGTAAGTTACTTCTTTTAAGTAACTTTCATAGGTTCAAGGATACTTTAACATAGAATATATTAACTTACATAGGATACTTTTTCGCTATCTGAAACAATTTATGGAAAGTTTTATTTTAATCTCGCATATACGTTTGGTTGGATTTCATACCACAATACGGCTAAACCCCAATAAAATGAGGCAAACCTACAAAGCTGAAATGTGGTCGACAATGTCAATATATTTGCATCTATAAATGCCAAAGTGTAAAAATCGTTATATCAGACAACAAAAGAAATAATATTACCAAACTCCGTTGCAATGCCGTATTCTCGAAGGCCATATAAAGAGACCACAGCTACGAGATTAGTCTAGAACAAAATTCGGTAGACTTTCGAGAGAGAAGAGCCTATATAACAAAGAAAACAAAGGAAGGAGAGGGAGTAATGAAGGCACCAGAGAGTATTTATATGTATAGGTGTGCGCACCTAGGGAGGGGGAAGGGATACAGCCTCAGTAAAGGTCGCAATCTAGATTGTGATTGTGAAATAAGTATTTCTCATATTTTTTTAAATAGTGATTTACACGAAAAGTAACATTTTGCATTCCTTTTTAAACTAAAAACTATCAAAAATATTTTTATTTCGGTACTTTAATGCTAGAAATAATCTATGTCAAGATATCATAATGCTAGGAATTAGACTTTCAAGAAAATAATAACTCAGTTTTCGTGAAATAATTTTAGTACCAATTATATCGAAAGTACTGTATTTTGGAACGTCATGTTTTCTATAATAATTAAAGTTAACATTGGTTGTTCTTATATATACGAGTAAACCTTATGAACTTTGTTAGCCAAATGCGTAACATATCTTATTTTTAAATAAATTGACAGCATTTATTCTTGCATTAACCCTCCCCCCCCATTTTTAAGTACTTGTTTAGATTCCCCTGCTCAAAATGATAGATACCCCCACATATGCATATATACGTACGTATGGAATTTTAGGGCAAAAAAGTGATAAGTGTAAAAAATTTTATTCAAAGAAAATGTTATGCCTGAAAAATAGCAAGTGGTTTTCAATTTTAGGCACGATTGTAAATTATCGTTTGTTAAGTTGTTTGTTGTCTCAGCTTATTTCTTTACATGATTCATGGAAAAGAATGTTTGTTCGCATGAATGAGCTGAGCCAAAGATTGAGAGAACAGAAAATGCTAGTTCTTTTTTATAGCGTAATATGTTCAGGCAAACTATTTCGTGTATCAAATATTATTATTTCTATTTTATGCAGTTTCACAGTTGCCTACTTATGCCGAGAAGTTATATTTGATTTCTCTCTTTCGACCTCTTCCGAGTGGACAGTCTGATATGAGAATTTGTTACTCCTCAGTTCCATCTATTAACTGTATATGATGTGACGCAGGATCTGTGTCGAACAGTAACAATATGAGTTTGTTGGTTTTTACAGAGAGGATGTAGAATGAAATATAGTGCAGCTTTATTTGCTCTGAATTAAAAACGTTAACCAAAGCAATTCTTCATTTCCCCGAATACCTCGCTGAAATAATTCACATCAAAATAAGGGATATTTTCATCGCAAAATTGTTTTTAATGCTTGACGTTAAGTAATTCACCTTCGGTGAGAACTTAAAGTGTGCTTTCAAAGCACTTCGCATCTTCCAATAAAGTTTATTCCATTTCTTCCAAGAGTACCTTAAACTGGAGATGAATAAGTGGTTTAGCCAAGATGCTGTTAGCTACCTCGATAACGAAGTTCTTTTCTGTAACCACTTCTTCATGAAATGTTTGGAACCAAAGCATAGACGCGAGAATTTCATGGATATTTTTTTCACTTTAAAAGTGAAATGACTCCTTTATTTACTCCTGTATTGCTTTTTTGCTTCATCAGTAGAAAAGGAAATTATATTACTTAAATTGACTCCGGCGTGTTTCTGATTTGTTTCTAAAGCATTCTCAAAATCTTCACGTGTTTGTCACTCGAGTGGAGGTAGCTCAAGAAGTTCTTTGGAACCTTGTGCCGACATATTTCACTCAAAGAACAATAAATGTACTTTGCCACTAATATTACACGAATCATCAATTGAAATTAATATTTAATATCTTCTTTGTTGTCTTCCCTTGCACTGTTCTCCTAGATAAATTGATTTCTTTTATTGTTTCATGATAGCTGCTTCATTATTAAAGTCGTAACAGAGCTTTTCAGATACCTTCATAAACCAATGTTTGATGTAATCACTGTCTGTGAATGATTTCCCTCTTTCTTACGATTTCCAGAGACAACAAAGCTCACCGTATTTGAATTAATTGCCTATTTGCTTAACATGGATCTCGATTTCTGATTTTAGTATTTAAATCCCTTACAGCTCTCTTCCTTGCATCACCTGCTGATTATATGCTCTCGAATGAACTATGTTTTTCAGGAAAATGTTTGATTTCTTATTATTTACAAGCTTTACATAGTAAATGAGACAAGTCGGAAGACCATCCAAATTTTAATAGAGTGGGTCCATTCGTTCTTAAAGTCGTTCATTTTTCATTTCTTTTTAGACGATTCCATCTTGTTCGTTTAAGTTTAAAAACTTGAATAAAAATAAAAATTTAAAAAAAAACACTTATCTATAGGTGACAAACATGTATAGTATTGCTCAATTATCAATTTGAGTCAATTAGTTTTTAAATCATTACTTTTTAAATTCCTACTATTAGTTCACACTCTCCCTATAATATATATATATATATATATATATATATATATATCTTGTTCTAATTTTCAATCGTTAATTAAATACTTTTTATTCATCAACTCAAGTCCAAATACATTTTTTTTAAATTTGTAGAGGATGACACTTGATGTTAATTCTGTTTTTTCAAATACTTATTCATTAATTAAATTTAATTGGAGAAAATGCAGTTTAGCCCAACCACTTGGCGGGATTTCAAAAGTTGCTAAACTTGGCGATTTTTCTTAATTGAGCGTTAAACGGACCAGGGTAGCCACATTTGTCAAAATACCACCAAATAATTCCTGTCGTCAAGGCTGGTTGGGCTAAACTGCATTCCAACCATTTAATTATAATTACTTAATAAAAAGTAACTAAAATAAAATTTTCTTTGTTGACCTAAGTAGGAATTGACTTCAATTTTTTTTTTGTTACTTGTTATTGTAAGACTTGACAAAATATAACTATTTTGGCTGGTAGATTGCATTAGGTTGCGATAAATGATATGATATCTGAAGAGTACTACTTTGTTGCACTAATTTATTACAGTTAATTTCAAATACCAAAGTTGATATGTACAAGATAAAGTGCTTGTCGCACTTACATTTGCTATGCATTTTATGTTTAGGTGCACTTTGCACTCTAAATATATATTGAAAGTTCCTCGGTCATGACGTTCTAGTCGAACATTTTGTACAGATCTTATTGTCTCTTTTCTTCGGAACCCTACGCTTCATGCGAATATTTCATAGTTCCAAACAGTGCTTGACTGGAGTTCTTCTGTCAGCTCTTTCAGGACGTGTGCTGCTTTTTCTTCCACAGCTTCAACGGACTCAAATCTAGTGCTTTTTAATGCAGATTTTCCTTTAGGAAACAGATAGAAGTCGCATGGTTCAAGTTCCTGCGAATATGGTAGATGGTCTAACACTGGGATGTTGTATTTGGCAAGAAACCTCTTGGCAGATGATGTGGAATGAGCCGGTGCGTGTCTTGGTGGAGAAAAATGCCGTACGGATTCCTTATCAATTTCTATAGTCTCAGGGATCGCACGAATATTTAATGGACGGTCAAATCAAACCAGAATACTGATTTTTTTTGATATTGCCATCCGTTTTTCTCTCGGAATGGCGACTAGGGCGTGAATTACCTTCAACGTCTTCTCGACCATCTTGAAATCGCTTAAACCATTCAAAAACACGTGCACGTGATAAACATTCTTTACCATATATTCATTCAAATAAATTATGAGTTTCACTAGCAGTTTTTCCAAGTTTCACGCGAAATTTCATAACAATTCATTGCTAATTTATCATTTTGCTTGCGAAACAACAACAACAAAAACTCTAATGCTAACGAAAGTTACGTGTATACGGATTTGTTTATGGAAGCCAGAGAAGTAACATTCGAAAGAAAAGGATTTAGGTACTTCTGCAGAAGCGTCCGTCTCGCTATTTAATAGCCACACCTCATCGGTATAACACATAGAGGCAGAAGTCTTAAGGCTCCCGTCTACCCGCCATTTTGATTTTGTGGACGTAATGTTAATCCTATGGAATTTTGACTTTAATTCTCACATCTTTATTATTTGATCTATTTGAATGCAATAAAGTGCATTTGAAAGAGCAAAAAATAATCAATGCTTCTGTGGAATTACTTTTTTCCTAAGATTTTTAAAAATATTTTTATTCTTATTTTAGTTATTCGTTTTTGAATTTTCTAGTCTTTAAAGAATATTTTCAAATATTTTTAAGAATCGGAGGAAAAAAGTAATTCCACAGAAGCATCCATTATTTTTTGCTCTTTCAGATGCACTTTATTGCATTCAAATAGGTCAAATAGTAAAGATGGGAGAATTAAAGTCGAAATTCCATTTGATTAACATTAAACTGACGAAATCAAAATGGCGGGTAGACGGGAGCCTTAAGAGCCACAAACGTTGGATGGTTGTCGGAGCGCTTAGGATTTTAATCTCAAATCTGTAAGACTTTGAATGCATCGGCCTGTTACTTGCCCAGGAATTAATTTTACATTTAAGGAATTACAAGATAAACATTGCCACTTTAAAAGTAAGGAAAAGTATTAATAAAAATTAGTGAAAAACATTAAATACATATTTAAAATCATTAAGTTTGTATAAGAAGCAAACGTCTACGCAAAGAGCAGCACGCGGTTAGTATGCCGCGGTCTACCGACTCCTGATTTAGAAATTTATAGTCTAAACATTATCTGCACAATGCCTGACTCGAATTACGAATAATGGTTATGAATAATGACGAATGAATAAAGAATAATGATGAATGGTTATGACGAATGACGAATATGAATAATGGTTGTTGTGTTGTAGAATCAAAGTTCGCTAGTATGAAGAGAAGTTACATGTTTATGTATAATTATTGCTAAATATGTTTATGTCTAAGCAAAATGGATGACGCTATTCTTGCATAATAAAAAGGGAATTTCTTAATGAAAAATTAGCTTGAACTTCAACAATGTTTACAGTCGAATGACTTCATTCGGATGAATTACCTTTTTCCCCAATAACTGATAATCATTTATGACTATAAAAAGTAGTATTTTAGGAGGGGGAGTTTCGAATCTATTATTTTGAGGTTTCCAAACTTAACTTTAAATGTCAATACTAATTAATGTTATATGCATATGCACAATTGAATTACAAACTCTCAAAATAATCGATTAATATATACAAATTTCTCCATTAAGGCTCCTCTCTACCGGCCATTTTGATTTTGTGGACGTAATGCTAATTCTATAGAATTTCGTCTTTAATTCTCACATCTTTACTATTTGATTTATTTGAATGCAGCAAAGTGGATCTGAAAGAGAAAAAAAATAATGAATCTTTCTGTGGAATTACGTTCCTCCTCTGATTTTTAAAACTATTTTTACTCCTATTTTAATGATTCGTTTGAGTTTTTCCGGTTTAAAAATGGTTTTTAAATATTTTTAAAAATCGGAGTAAACATGTAATTCCACCGAAGCATTCACTATTGTTCCACTTTCAGATGCACTTTATTGCATTCAAATAAATCAAATAGTAAAGATGTGAAAATTAAAGTCGAAATTCCATAGGATTAATATTACGTTCATGAAATACAAATGGTGGGTAGACGGGAGCTTTAAAGTGAGAAATCATATTAAATAATTATTATCATAGTAATAAAATAATACAACAATAACAGTTTTACAACTATATAAATAATAACATAAAATTTTGTATAACGTATAATTGTTTTAAACACCTTTAACATGTATATATATATTATGAAAACCTCATGTAAAATAACACACAATAATTAATTTGAATAGTATCTAAAATAATTTTCCAGTTATTTATAGATATATAAAAATGATGGGTTGATTATTTATATACACTTTGAACTAGTTTTATAGGAAAAAAATTATCTCTTTCTCTCTCACACGTGCACTCTGAGCAAAATCAATTATCTCCTCACTGCACATTCTTTCTGATACACATTACTTTTTTCTAGAAATGGTTATTTGTATAATGCTCGAGGAAAAAAGATCAAAACATACCACAGCTGCTTTTTTTGTTTTAAATTTGTAAGAAAATTGTTTTAATAATTATGGTTCGCTTAAGGAAAATCCTAGACACCCCTGAAAGATCCGTTGCTCGATTAGTAAAAACTCACTATTCGATCATCTGCATCTTTCAAAGATCGGATCAAATATATAAAATATGTCCAATTGCTTCGTAATTCTTTGTAATAGTTTTGCTGACTTTTCCAAACAATTTTTGCAATTGCAGTGCAAGAAATCTGTGTGATTTCTTAACTAAATCGTTTAATTCCGAACGTCAAAACAAATTTTGTTTGCCGAGACATTTTAAATGGAACAGTAGCAACGCGAATTGCTTAATGTATTTTCAAGATTTACTTTCCAGTTATGACTGCTTTATGTTGTTTCGTTCCTTTCTAAATAAGAGGGAAGAAATTAAGATATTTTATAAAAGAACCTTCTATGCCTAGATTTTTGTGACGTAAATTTTGCAGTGATTTGCATATTCTAGACAAGTAATTTAGTTTTTATAGCTTCCTTTTATAAAATATTGTCTAACTTACAAAATGTAACGGTATCGTAAATTTATTTTCTTAGAAATATTTATATCTTAAGTCTCTTTATTTTGTAAGACCTAAGTTGATTAATGTGACTGATATTACATGCTTGTAACACAATACCATTTTCATGTTTCTCATGTAGGTACCTTCTTGTGAAAACTTTTTTAAAATGTATGTTTATCAAAAAAATTTGTCATCTTTTATAATAATAACAATAAACTTCGATATGTATATTAGATCGTCATCTTTCTATTAATCTTTTGTAAAATCCTCGTAAAATAATTGGATATAACTGAAAAATCTAAAACTATAATGGAGATAAAAGTAATTTTTGCAAAAAATACATTTTAAAATGATTTTATACACCTGCCTAACTTTTCTTTGCATAATGTGTTAAGGCTCCCGTCTACCCGCCATTTTGATTTCATCAGCCTAATGCTAATCCTATGGAATTTCGACTTTAATTCTCAAATCTTTACAATTTGATCTATTTGAATGCAATAAAGTGCATCTGAAAGAACAAAAAATAATGAATGCTTCTGTGGAATTATTTTTCCCCTCTGATTTTTAAGAATATTTTAAAATATTTTTTAAAGACTGGAAAACTCGCAAACGAATCTTTAAAATAAGAATAAAAATATTTTTAAAAATCAGAGGGAAGAAGTAATTCCACAGAAGCATTCATTATTTTTTGTTCTTTCAGATGCACTTTGTTGTATTCAAATTGATCAAATAGTAAAGATGTGAGAATTCAAGTCGAAATTCCTTAGGAATAACATTACGGTAACGAAATCAAAATGGCGTGTAGACGGGAGCCTTAAGGCTCTCGACTACCCGCCATTTTGATTTCGTGGACGTAATTTTAATCCTATGCAATTTCGATTTTAATTCTCACTTCTTTACCATTCGATCTATTTCAGTACAATAGAATGCATCTGAAAAAGCAAAAATTCATGAATGCTTCTGAGTAATTACTTTTTTCCTCTGATTTTTAAAAAATATTTCTTAAAGATCCAAAAACTCACAAACGAATCATTAAAACAGGGTTAAAATTATTTTTAAAAATCAGAAGAAAAAAAGCAATTCTACAGAAGCATTCATTATTTTTTGCTCTTTCAGACACACTTTATTGTATTGAAATAGATCAAATAATAAAGATGTGATAATTCAAGTCGAAATTCCATAGTATTAACATTATGTCCGCGAAATCAAAATGGCGAGTAGACGGGAGACTTAAGCCTACAATCTACCGGCGTTTTTTGATTTCGTTAACGTAATGATAATCCTAAGGAGTTTCGATTGCCGTTCTCAAATCTTTTCTATTTGATGTATTTGACTGAAATTAAGTGCATATGAAAAAGTAAAAAATAGTGGATGCTTCTGCGGAATTAAATTTTTTCTCCAATTTTTAAAAATATTTTACCCCTATTTGAATTGTTCGTTTGTGAATTTTCCGGTCTTTAAGGCTACATGGTACCCTTTTTCAAAAAAAATTTTTGGAGACAGTAATATTAAAAGAAATTTATGTATTTTTTCATACTATATTATTAAACTGATTCTGAAAATAAAAAGTCGATTTAACAAGTCTTTATTTTAAAATTTAAAAAAGTTTAAAAATTTTCAAGTTTTTTTAAACTCTTATAAAATACACAATTTTTGAAATTTTTTAATTATTTTGAGTAATTTACATTTCTTATATTATTGCAAACAAAAATTAGTATGGATTTGAAAATCTGTTTCCTTATTGATTTTTAATAATTATTTTTTAGCTAAACCTGGAAAAAACACGAAAATTTTTAAAATATTAACTTTAACATTTTTTAAAAAAATAGCTAGGGATCCCAGACCTAAATCCATTCTAACTTTTAAAGAACACATATATCTAAGTATCTATAAAAAATTTCAAGACTCTATCTTGAACAGAAAAAAGCCTTAGGGATTAGAAAACACTTACCTCTTCAAAAATAAAAGTCTGAGAAAAATGCATTTAAAGTTTTTAAAGGCCTAAAACGAAACCTAATAATGCTTGCAAAGCTCTAAATTTTTAATATATTATTTTACTACTTATATAATATATGAAAACACTACTTTAATTAAATATGATTGAAAATATTTTTACTTATTCAAATATGTTTTTGCAAAATATCGATATAACATTTGTTACGATGACAGATTATTCAGCTTAAAGATAGCATAATAATTTCACGAAAATTTTAAAACACAATACACTTATAAATAATAATAATGATGTAAATAAAAGTTTTAAAAAAGTTCAAATCTACCAGTTTGTACATAGCACCTAATTTTTTTTTAATTTTAAGTCGACGCAATTTCACTAGTGTTATTTTTTTCTGCGCGACTTTAAAATTTACAGATTTTATTTTCTTTCTGAAATAGGTTCTCCTATAATCAGTAAATAACACTAAATTTTCTGGTGACAAACTAGTTACAAATTCAAATTAGCGTCCTGAAATGTTTTTAGAGCTTTTAATGTTCCAACATTAAATTCAGATATTGCACTCGACACGGCAATCAACACACGACTCTTAGAAACTGTATTTTCTTTGGAACATTTTTTCCATTTCATCGAATGTAATGCTTCATTAGAATTTTATGTCAAACCTCTGACACACCTGCTTAATAATTCAGTTGATTCTAATCGCTGACATATCGGCAAAATTTAGGACAAATATTCTTCATCGATTGGTGTTTTTACCCAATCTTTGTGAAAACCTGGTTTCTTTCCACGTGCTAATGATGACTGGTAAAAACATCAAGAATCTATACCAGAAGAACACTTTTTATGTTGTGCCTTCTGGTCTGTAGATATACAATGAAATAGAGTAGCATAAATTGTAGTTTTCATTGCCTCTACATCACCTTCATTTTTGCGTATAGCATTAGCGTAGTATTTAGTTAGTTTTTTTAATGTCTTTTCTTTCAAACTACCATGTTTCTTTGTACCCAGAGTTACACCTTTCACTCGCCAATTTTTTACTGTCTGCTTCAAAGCTGTTCTCAATCTTTTGCTCACATGGTTGATGCATTTTTCTTTTTTAATTTGTTTCTCACTTCCATACACATTCCTTTCTTTTAATTCTATGAAAGCCTTAGAATCCCCTTCAGAGAGCAAGGTTGTGTACCGGAATCCAATGCTCTCAGATCTTTCCCATAATTTCACAGCTGCCTTTACTTATATTGCACCAGATAATCCGACATGTGTTGCACTATTAACATCCTGATGTCCTTCGTACCAAATACGAAATTCAGCACTGTCTTCTCCAAGCTCAAATTTAGTCTGTTCACGTTCTCCACACCGCTTTGACATTACTTCGTAGTCTATCACAAAGCCAGTCAGCAAGTCGATAACATATTCTATTCCGAAGTTTGACGTATGTCCTCTTGTCAACCAGTTTCCTTCATATGACACTCCAATATCGATGATATCTTTATCATTCCTTGAGCCATAAGCCTCTAGGACATCTTTACGAATATCAAGCAACAGTTGATTTGACCCAACGAAATGTCCATTCAGAACTTTTGCCTTGTAGGAATTAAATGTTTTACTAGACATTATCTTTAAATTCATATGCATGCAGAATTTTTCCAACGCCGAGTATTCAATTCACAAACTTAACATACCTTGCACTAATCTCATATTTACATCAAATGGAACATTAAAAAATTGATGCTTGCTAACATTTGATATTTGATGTAAGATAGTATCAACCAACTGTTATGAATGTGTTTTCACTTTGGGTTTGGTCACAATTAATACATATAACATTCATTTTATATGTAAATCCATTTCTTTGACCAAAGCAAAGTCTTAAAGATGCACTATAACAAATATTGCATAAACTATCTGTAAACAAACATTCAGTATCCACTATAATGTAATTTGAAACATACATTTTATCTCTGGCACTCGTATTCAAAATATTTGTATTCTGAAGTCTTGTAGTTATATCAGCTAAAGGCAGATTTTTAGAATTGTCATTTTCAGCAGTACTCCATCTCTTAGAAATATTGATTCTCTTCGCAAGCGGCGAAAGTTCAGTCCGTGGCATTTTCTCAACAGAAAAAACTTAACTTAAACAAAGTTAAAAAGCTTTTAAGTTATATAAATTATGCGCAGAATAAATATTGGTCTTAAGAAAAACCTTTTCTTATCAATTTTAGCTAAGTAATTATAAGCACATCAAAAACTCAAAATATAAACAAACAGAAACGATTTCAGTAGTGAAAGTTGAAGTTAATAACCACTTCTCTGCAAGTATCGATTTTATTAAAAAATATTAGTAGTTAATTAAATTTAAGAATGGAAAAACGCTTTAAAATGAAACCGAAACTAACCACGCTCCCCCCCCCTTAGCTGTCAAATATAGTGACTGACAATACTCAGAGAACTTCAAATATCTTAAAAACTAATTGGTTATTAGATCTAAAATTTGGGGCCAAGATTCCCAATTGTATGGGCTACAGAAAAATGCAAAAAAAAAAAAAAATTGATACATTTGTCATTTTTAGGGTATTGTGTAGCCTTAAGAATCGGAGAAAAATATGATTCCACAGAATCCCTCACTGTTTCATGCTCTTTCATGAATTCAAGATTAAAGATGCACTTTATTGAATTCAAGATTAAATAGTAACGATTTCAGAAAGGTAGTCGAAATTCCATAGAATTAACATTATCTTTATGAAATCAAAATAGCTAGTAGATTTGAGCCCAAGAGGGAGTTTCGTTGAACTTGACATATTGAACTTGAGTCACAGGACTGAGAATCGCTGATTCTATTAAAATCAGCCATGAAAAATAATGGAAACTCCTAAAACTGAATATACAACTACTTTAGTTATTAAACATTGTATTTTAATGGGCAAAAATGTACGGAAAAAATAATATTTATGAACTTTAATAAAAGGTTGCTTATACGTTATACTTTTTTTTGTTACTGACAAATCAAAAGTGATGATTTAATAGAAGATATATATTTTTAGAAGTTGATGATATAGAAAATGGCCAAAAATTGGATATCTGGAAATTGAGAGAATATGCAAATACATCCAAGCATAAAAAATACCACTATTTCGTAGAATAATCCTTTCCTTTTATAACTGCTTCCAGACGACATCGAATGAAAATTTTCAAGATTTTTAGTTGTTTCAAAAGAAATTTCCCCCACCCCACTTTATTCGCTTGCAATTTGACTTTTTAATTTCCCTCATTTTGTGGTATTTATGTTCTACATACTTTAGATAAAACCATAGATTTATCGATTTTGTGGAGGAGGTTTCAGCTGACATGAACAATTGCATAATAATATGCAAACGCTCTTTTACGACGTTAGCCATGTACTTAGGAATATTACGTTGATGAAATTCAAAGCTTAATTCTAAACACAAAACACTCTTCTATAAATTTTTATTTAGAATGTTAAGATAAGACAATTTATTGGTTATCTGGTAAATAAATACAAGTTTTCTACTACCATACAATCCTAGATCATTACTGATCCAACTCTAATCTTCACGGTTGGAATTCTATTCTTTGGATGGAACACATATTTGTCTTTCGTCTTATAATTTTAGTCTTTTTTTTTTATCTATTTATGTTACGAGGGTTGTTTTTTTTTTCAACCTCCGATTGGCTATAATAAAAAGACGGGTGAATATAAAAAATAATTTTATCACCAAAAGTAATGTACAACAAAGGTTACTTCTCTACGTAATCATCTTGACGATTCAGGCATTTGTCATATCTGTGAACGATCTTTGCAATACTCTCTTCATGAAATGTTGCCGTCAATGAATTGAAGTGAGTTGTGACCGTTTTCTTTGAGCTCCTGGTCAGTTTGGAAGCCCTGCCCCCCGAGCCACTTCTTCAATTCTGGAAAAAGATGAAAGTCACTTGGAGCTAGGTCGAGGCCATATGATGGGTGTTTGAAAACGCCCCATTTAAATTACTCAATAAGCCATTTGGTTGGGGAAGCAGTTCGGGCATCTTTAAGCTTTCGACACCATTCACGAACACTACCATCAGTCATAAAGCTGTCTCCATACACTCGACTCATTATTCGATGAATTTCCGCTGCACAATTCCCTTCTGCCTGCAAGAAATGAATAACACTTCGCAATTCACACTTGGCGGGAGAATCAATAGAGATAGCCATGTTTACGTGACTGCGGTTCAACAAGAAAGTGCATGTTGGACTCGACAATGACAAAGCGTGTATAGGGAGAGATGGGCAGTAACCTACTGCGCACACCAGCTAGCTGCGACACTCCTGGTCTTCATAGTGTGCGAGTATTTCCTGAATTGAAGAAGTGGCTTGGGGGGCAGCGCTTCCAAATTGACCGGGAGCTCAAAGAAACGGTCACAACTCACCTCAATTTATTGGCGGCTACATTTTATGAAGAGGATATTCCAAAGCTCGTTCACAGATATGACAAATGCCTCAATCGTCAAGATGATTACGTAGAGAAGTAACCTTTGTTGTACATTACTTTTGGTAATAAAATTATTTTTTTATATTCAGCCGTCTTTTTATTATAGCCAATCGGAGGTTGAAACAAAAACAACCCTCGTACTAATAAAATACTTTTTCTGCACTTACCTATGTTACCACTGAAAAAAACTTTTTTTGAAGAGTTTTGAGTTTCAGCAGAATCAAATTTAATCAAAGCCCTGTCGGCGCATTCGAAGCATTTTAGAATCTATCTTTACTCGAGGTAAAATTCTTCTCTATACAACCGAATTCCAAATGTTCTTCCAGCCTTTTTCAAATTTACTATCTAATGCACCGTTAGTTTTGATCTATTCAAGATGTTTTAATAAAATTGATACTTCGACCAATTGTTTTTGTTATTTCTAGTAATATTTACATTCATTTGAAAATTTTACAAGGAATTTTCTCTGCTGCATTGTTATCTCCTTCCAATTATATATGCTTGCAGTTGTTTAGTGGTTACGGTCATGGAATCGGGGTCGGAGATTTTCATTGAGTCTTGAATTCAATTTCTGATGTCACTAAAGACCAGTCGTGAAGCCGGAGCTGATGTACGTTAAATCTTTCGGGGCACAAAGTCCTCTCCTTGGCATGGTGTGGAAGTTAGGGGAAGGGGTGCCAGCTCAGTAGTTGTCCTCATCACTGGACCGAGTCTCAAAATTACAAGGTCCGTCTCCAATAGCCATGGTCTCTTCGTTTGTTATTTAAGTCGCTTCCATTTGAAAAGTATAAATTTATGTTCCTGTGGCTGTGTTGGAAATGCTGATCACTACGTTTTCTTTTGCCCCTTTACCAGGGATTTCCATTTAAAATGTCCTGTTGTTGAAGTGAAACCTACTTAGCTGAAGTCCGTGTGTGAAAATCTCTACTTGCATTTCAAGCTTGAATCCTGTATTCTTACGACTCGTAAATTTTCCCAGAAAATTTCATAAATGTTTCAAAATTTGGTTACATTTTTAAATATTTCAATTTTTCATATTGTGTGATTTTAATTGTATACCTTGTTTGTATGTATGTATTTATTTGTGTCTAATGCTTAATTTCTGGACTTTTCAATATTCCTTTCGGTGTGTTTGTGTATTTTTCTGTCGCCGGAAGTCTGTCTGGCTTCTGAGTTATTGTATCGTCATATCAGCATCCGGTATTACCAGAAAATGGTGACATCCATAGGATGCAGACAGATATACATTCCAAAAAAATGGGAAAGGGGAATGAATAATCGTTTGAATAGTGACTCGTCTGGATCACCATATCAGCATCTGGTATTACCAGAAAATGGTGACTTCCATATGATGCAGATTGATATACATTCAAAAAAAAATGAAAGTGAAATGTGAGAAATAATCGTTTGAACAATGACTCGACTGAAAACAAATTTCTTGATTATGTTTTCTTTTGACTT
>BMAW01086980.1:0-17409 GCA_019974015.1 Nephila pilipes
GGTCTCCCACTAGGTACCTCCGCATGAGGGGTACTGGGGCCCCGTATTGCCAGAGCTAGGCATGCAGGAAATCGGCATTGATACGCCGCCGGCCTTTTAGTGTTTTAGTAGAGACGCCACAAATATTTTTTTTAATTTTAAAAATGTTTATTCATTTTTTTTTTATTTTTAATTTATTTATTTTTTTTTTCAACACAAGAGTTATAACAAACATTAATGAGAAAAAAAACTATGTTAGTTTAAACTTTTTTCCGCTTGATATCAAAAAATATCAAGCGGAAAACCCCCCAAAGCAAAACACATGACAGGAAAAAAAGAGGGGGGAGAAGAAGAGGAAAACAAAGATCACTGAGGTACCTCGGGGTTGTGAAGCCCGTACTCATCTCAGGTAGATGAGCCCCCTGAGGGGCTTTGCAGAGGAAGGGGTTTTTAAAATATTTAATTTTTTCTTGGGTTGCAGAGCTTTATTGTTAGATTGTGGTGTCTGTTTTGTAGGTTGCGGTTTCTTAATGGTAGGAACAGGTTCAGGACATTGGGTGGATTTTGAAACTACTTTAGTGTTCTGGGTTGCCGTAGCGTAGCTTTTTCCCTGTACAGGAGTACGGGAAGAAACTACACGGCGAGCCTCGGGATAAGACAAATTCTGCAGCGTCTTCACCGTAGAGATTTCTTTTTCCTCCGCCCATTTAGGGCAAGAACGAGAGTATGCAGGGTGGTTGCCCTGAAAGTTGACGCACTTTTCTGCAGCGTTACAGGAAGCACTATCGTGTCCTGTTGCTGTACAGCGAGCGCACGTCAACTGTCCCCTACAAGCGTTCTTGGAATGGCCATATCGTTGGCAATTAAAACATCTCAGTGGGTTTGGAATATATGGTCGGACGGAGAGTCGGAGATATGCGGCCTGAACTGTTTGTGGCAGGGTAGGAGTCGAAAAGGTCAAGATGAGGTGCTGGGTGTTAAGCACCTTACCATCTCTCCTAATCGTAATCCTCCGGACACCACAAACCAGCTGGTCCTGCAGATTCTCCAAAATCTCTTCCTCCGACACGTTTTCCAAATCCCTTGAGGATACCACGCCACGAGAGTAGTTCAGATTTCTATGAGGTGAAGTCGTTACAGAATAAGGTCCCAAGGTCTTCATGCTCATTACAAGTTGGGCTTGTTTAGAGTTACAGACCTCGACTAATAAGTCCCCAGAACGTAGTTTCTTTATATCTTTTACTGTTCTTACCATACCCTGTATACCTTTTTGAATCAAAAAGGGGGATATGGTTGCAAAAGTGTCGGTTTCTTTTTTTTATTAGAAAGAATCTAAAGTTAATATTTGTACTAATGTCAGATTTTTCTATAATTTCGGTTTCTACATGAAGCTCAACACGGTCAGCCCATGATTCATTATTAATTTTTAAAGAGTTTGGAATTGCTTTTGGAGCCAAAATCTTATATCCTTTAGTTGTCGCCATAGTGCCTTAAGAAAAAAAAATTACACGGACAGACTTCTAGTTCGATGGGTCCCCGCCAGACCCATCTCCCCACCCTTTCCTAACGCGGAAACGAGTAACCGACGGAGAGATTCGTTTCAGCCGGACAATGTGACCTGCCCAGGCAGAGGCACAGGTCCAAGGCCGAAGCCGAGGAGGATTTCTCGCAATGGGAAGGAGGTCACACCATCCAGCCACACGCAACCAAGGCTCTCCCTCTGGGAACATTTTAAAGGATGACATTCCAAAACTGTAACCGACGGCGCACGCAACTCCTCTCCTCGCACACCCTTCTCTAACCAGGGCCTTTTCCAATCACGCCCATGCGGTCTCCCACTAGGTACCTCCGCATGAGGGGTACTGGGGCCCCGTATTGCCAGAGCTAGGCATGCAGGAAATCGGCATTGATACACCGTCGGCCTTTTAGTGTTTTAGTATAGACACCACAAATATTTTTTTTTATTTTTAAATATTTTTATTCATTTTTTTTTTATTATTATTATATTTTTTTTAACAAGAGTTAATCAAACACTGATAAGAAATAAAATTAAGTTAGTTTAAACTGTTTTCCGCCTGATATAAAATATCAAGCGGAAAACCCCCCCCAAAGCAAAACACATGACAGGAAAAAAAGAGGGGGGAGAAGAAGAGGAAAACAAAGGTCACTGAGGTATCTCGGGGTTGTGAAGCCCGTACTCATCTCAGGTAGATGAGCCCCCTGAGGGGGAGTTTGGGTCCGAAGGACTCTGATTGGATGGCTTCAATCCTGTAGTTGTAATGAAGGATATGGACGGAAAGTGTGTTATTTAATGGATTTAAATGAAATTTAAGGTGGATAGAGATTAAATTCATTCGTTTCTATCCACCGATCTCATATCTCTTGTACTATCGTGATCAGCGCCTCTCTCGTGTACCATTTTTGGTTACAATTGTTGTGGATCATCATCAGCCAGAGATTTCCCTAAAAACAAAACGTTCTTTTCAGAACGCCTCGCCTCCTCTTACTACCATGGAAGAAGCAAGTTCCGCTACTCCTGAGACTCCCCAAGTCGTCTCTATCCCTACCATCCAGAACATCGTTAATAACATCACTAGCTCAGATCAATGCCCTCACGCAGATGCAAAGCTCTCCGAATATATTAACACCATTCCGCTCATCGCCTTCCACAGCCAGGAAGCAAAAAACACATACGCCACGGATCTCTACACAATCCAAGAAGAAGTCCGCACTAAATTTAACTCGCTAAAAAAAAAAAGAACTACGCGTAGAAAATGTAAAATATCTAAACCTCGTCAACTCCTGGGGTCTCCCAGACGCCAGCAAGCCACAATCTTTCCAACTCCAATCCAGGAGAAAAAGTTCAACCCCCATCAAAAAAACAGAAAATAAAAAACAGAAAACTGCAGATCCTACCGAAGCAGAATGCAGCAATAAATTCAGCACCCTTGCAATAGAGGAGATACCTGAATCCATCGAAATAGACGAGGACGTCACCCCACCCCGCGATGCCAAAAAAGACCTACGCACCTCCCATAACCATTGACAACATAAAAAACTCAGCCGAATTATTGAAGAAGCTCCAATCCCTAACAGGGATAAAACTTACAGCAAAACTAAAAGGAACATCCATCCGGATCTACCAACAAACGCCAGCAGCTTACCACATTATCCGAAGACACGCAACGGAAGAAAATTTACAACACTTCACATTTCAGCTCCCTGAAGACAAGAAAATCAGAGCCGTCATCAGGGGAATGCCCACCGACATGCCACCCGAAGATATTATGCAAAATCTAGAAGAAATTGGATTCACCCCTGAAAATTGTCATGTGATCACTAACAAAAAGACCAATCAACTCATGCCACTTTTCCTGGTCACCCTTCCCAAAAACGACACAAATAGGGACATATATAATATATCAGAGCTCTGTTCACTCAAGATCGAAGTGGAATCTCTCAGAAAGAAAGTCGGACCCCCCCAATGTTACAGATGCCAAGGTTTCTTTCATAACAGCAACTTTTGCACCAGGAACCCTAAATGCCTCAAATGTGGAAACCCCCACCTCACCCGAGACTGCACCAAGGACATCACCACACCACCCGTTTGTGCTTTATGCCAAGGACCCCACACAGCTAACCACCTTCTCTGCCCCATGAATCCCTTAAACAGACCCAAAAAAGAAGACATCTGCAAACGAGCAACGTCTAAAACTTAAAAACATCCTGAAAGAAAAAAAAGAAAGCAGAGCCTCACGCCCAGCCTTCCACACCGCGCCAATATCCTACGCAGAAGCCGCCAAAAGCTCTCCTGCACCCGCCTCCCAAGATACCAGTCCAACCACACCCACCTCCCAAGCTAGCACCTCTAATATCAACGAAATCTTTCAACAATTAAAAGACCCGGAATGCCTCGAAATGTTCACCATTCTCAAAAAATTCATTACCATCTCCAAATCAGGTAAGTCAGCTTCCGAAAGATTTACAGAAATAATGGCCCTACTTCAAATCGATGTTTAATACAACCAATAGGAATCCTAATTCACTACGTATTATGTCATGGAATGCAAATGTCATAAAGCACAAAATAAACGAATTTCAAATTTTCTTAGAAGACAACCCAATCGACATCATCGCACTCCAAGAAACCCACCTTCGTCCCTGCGACACGCTACAAATTCCAAATTTCACCACCTACCGCACAGATCGACTCACTCACAGAGGAGGAAGCACAGCTAAAATGGCTCTCACTACCATCAACAAAAACCTCCACAAGAAAACTTAGGTCCATTAGAAAAAAAAGGAAACATCACTATTGAGGAGAAGGAAGGAATAAGATGTAAAACTGGAGAGTTTTAAGTTGTTTCATTAATATTAACTTTAAGTAACTTATAAATATATTTTTTAAATGTGTTTTCTGAAGAATTAAAATTTCACCAAAAGTCATGCACGAAAAACGTGATATCTCCAAAGCAATCCAACCAAATTCAATAAAATTTGGTACACATATTTAACAAGTCCTTGGGAGTGTAATAGACCGCAGGTTTAGAGATAGTTACATTTGGACACATTTTGCAGTCTTTTTCGTTCCAAAGCATGTAGTAATTTTGATGAAAAATCATTAACATCAACTTCGAATCCTTATAAAATATTTATTTTTTAAAATAATTGTTATTCTGCGGTCAGTTACACTTTACAGGGAGTAAGAAGTATATATATGAAATAAAAATCCATTATGTCTATTATTTGTTTAATTATGCTGTTTTTCCTAACATTGTAAATTTTGCTAAAATTTCATTAAAAAAACACCTTTTTTCAAAACCTAGAGGTTATATATGTATATATATATATAAATTTATTGTTATTTGAGTCTATTTCTATCACTTGACACTAAAAGACTCTTCTGAAAAGTATTTTTTAAAAAATTGGTCTTCGAACCTAGTCGGGTGCCTTAAACAAGCGTTATGTGAAAATGGTACAGTTTATCATACAACATTATATTTCTGAAACAATAGTTCTTTTTATGTAATTTTTTTTTCTCGTAACTACTTTTGTTGACATAAATATTAGAAACGGTAGTATTAACATATTTTCCAAAGCAAAATAATATATTATATATCATATATATTTACAATAATATTTTTATGTCATCGTATAATTTTTTTATATATATATTTTTAAGGGATATACTTATCTTCTTCTGTTTGTTTCTTAGCTATATGCCTTTTTTAAAAATATGTTCATTTTAAATTACTTGAATTACAGTTTCCCTAACAAATACTAATCTTTTCTGCATTTTTATGAGCGTGTAAGCGTAACATTTCTCACTATTTTTTTTTTTTTTGGAACTCTATTTGTTAAATTAAAAATGTCCTTAAAGAGTATCATTCCAAAGCGTCAATTTAAAATGTCATTCAAAAACTTTTGTGCTCAGAATTTAATAGGTATTATATAAACTTCTCAATTAGTTGAAAGTTTATAAGTTCCTTATCACCAAATTCCTAAAAAACATTTTTAATTATGCAACTTTCATTAATTATGCTTAAATTGTATTATAATAGTTATGATAGGAAGGATTTCTTATCCACATGAGTCGCCATTGTCCATGCCTTATTTGAATGAGAAAATTATTTAGAGGAAATCTCATTATAAGGACCAGTTACATATTTTATCTTATTTATAATTCTTTTTAATTTGTGCACTTAAATTTTTAAATCAATATGTGCACTTTAATTCATAAATTTAAAATTTAATATATGATTTTAATTCAATATTTTATTATAATATTTATGATAGGAAGGAGTTTTTATCCACATGGTTCGCCATTCTCCATATCTTGGTTGAATCAGAAAATTACTTAGAGAAATATTTCCTTTCTCTAATAAATAAATAAATAAAACAGGAAATAGGTTTGCTGTTTTATTTATTTATTTTTCTTGCAATTTGTGCACTTAAATTTTTAAATTAATTTTTGTAGTTTAATTTACAAATTTAAAATTCATTATTTGATTTTTATTCAATTTTTTTGAATTTTAAAACTAAATTTTAAGTTTTACTCGTAATGTGCTCGTTCATTTTAATTCTAGTTAAACATTTATTATTATCACAAAATTTGGGATATTATTTATTTTCTCTCTAGCTTGAACTCGACCAGTTGATTAACTCTAATATTAAGTGACCTTATGATATCATCAAACTGGAAATGAAAAGGTATATGTTTAATGGAAGTAATAATTTTCGTATTTTGAGACCAAGAGTCCTTCTTTGAACACAACGGAAGTGATATCTTTAGCAATAATAACAATGTCTTTAGTTTTAGTAGAAAAAGTTTTAGAGTTGAATGTAGTATCTTTAATAGCTACACTATCTTTAAAATATGTGCTAGAGTTAAAGGTTCAAATTCGAAGAAATCTGAAACTTGTTCAAAATTTGATAATTAGTCTTCATAGCGAATCTCAAGTATTAATAATAAGCAAATACAAATATAAAAAAGGACGAATCAAAAAGATAAAAAAATATTGAAAATTCTAAAAATATAAATTTAATTAATATTTATTTAAACAGCATCATCTTGAAAGATAGTGTTAGTTTAAAAAAGATTAAAGTTTCGTACTTTTAAACAAGAAAATATAGTATTTTTTAAACATAGGATGATAAATACAGGATAAAAAATCCTGTTGTGTTATGACATATTCAAAGTATCAAAATTAATTTTAATTTTAACAGAGAAATGAGATTTTACAACCACATGCGTTTTCTGAAGCATTATATTCTCTAAAAAAGCATATTAAAGTAAGCAAATACTTTTATAAAAACGGAAAACGATTTATTTCGCTTATTTTCACATGCATCCGTCCCAGGGAGTGAAATAATAGTCCCACTTCAGCTAATGCATGTCTGAAGAGGCGATTAAGTGGGGCACTCAGGGTCTGGAGTTATATTAAGGTACTCTACTCTTGGGGATTTCATCAGGAGACCTTAAGGGCTTGCCTTCTTCAGGTAGGTACGGGCATCATAACCCCGTGGTAAGCTGGTGATCTTTTTCTCTCCCATGATGTTTACTGTCTTTGGTAAACACTGGTGACGTGCCCCCGGGATATCCTAGCAATACTTTTCTATTTTCAACCCTCCTTCTTCTCAAACTTATCTTTTTTCCAATTTTTATTTTCAAAAGTCTAGACAACAGTCACATCCAGTTTTGCGCAGCCTAGCAACATTTGGCTCTAGCACCATTAAACTTCCCTTTCAGTCACTCACTCACTATTTTGTTATGCATTTCTGTACCAGCCATTTAAATTACGTACGCCAATTAAATAATTAATTGCATTTTTCAGAAATTGAGTGAAATAGTACAAGAGAGTTCAGCGAGTGAAACAGAAGAGAGTTCCTCGAGGGGATCCTCAAATTCTGAGAAACTGTGTGAACCAGAAGTAATTTATTCCTTTGAATATGCTTTGAATAATATTTTTAAATAATTTTTTCTCTTAAAATGTTTGTTTTTGTGCTTTAAGCGAATAATTGATTCCAGAATTTCACTAAATTCCTAAAAATTGTTCGTTGTGAATAAAATTAACCTTTTTTTTTTTTTCATTTTACATTAGTTTTCAGCCATTTTAAACACAGAGAATTTTATCTTAAAAATACATTTTGCTATTAAATGTATTAAATCCCGTCATTCTTCATCATATCCAAACTCTTTTTTAGAAAGAGGGAGATAAATTTAGACTGATAAAAATTCAGAATTTTCACTCTAAAATAGAATTGAGTTTCTTTTAACTGATTTCAGACAAAGGTGATTAATTATTGAAACAATAAAAGATGATGAATGTATTTTCAGCTGTGTAAAATATGGTGAGTTACAAAAAAGTGTAAAAAAATATAGTTTCAAGTATTCCTTTTTTCGTGAGTATTATTAAATAAATACGCTCTTGAATAAAAATGAAAATGTAATTAAATATTCAAATGTTAAGCCAAAGAGAGAGAGAAAAGACTGAACATCTTTGGGTATACATTACGGAAGTTGAAGTAAAACAATTTAAATTAAAAAAAATTAAAATAAAATAATAAAATTATAATTATTAAATAATAATTATCAAATTATAAATATAAAATAATAATTATAAAATTATAATTATTAAAAATTGTAAAATACTAATAATTATTAAATAATAATAAAATTAATAAAAAATTATTATTATTAAAAAATGATGCCATAAAAATAAGTTAAATGTGAAAATTAGAACAAACGATAATTTATCAAAGTAGATAACTATATTTTGTTCGGATATTAAAATAAAAACACACGATGAAATTTTAAATTCAATATATCTTTTATATGTAAATAATATACCTTCAGTAAGCTAAATGTAATTATTATGGTCGTAATGTATTATGATGTCATTATTTTGAACCTTACACCATGTATCCTTTATTTTATTCCCAAACCTTTTTGTTGATGTCATTTTCTAAAAAAAAAATGTTAAAATTCTGTATTTTTTCCATCACTCCTTATGATTAAATGAAGTAAAACATGGTAGAAAAGAATTTATGGAGAAAAAATAGGATGGTAGTATTTGGTAGGTATTCGTGCGATTGTTGAAATTGACAAAGAATCGGTACTCCAAATTCTTCCACCAAGACATTGCGCTGACTCATTTCAAATCGTCTGTCAACCATCCCAATGTTAGACCATCTGCTTCATTCACCGCATCTTAAGCCATGTGACTTCTATCTCTCATTAAGGGGAAGTTTGCAAAGAAAAGGACAATATTTGAGTTATTGAAGAAAGCGGCAAGAGTCCTGAAGGAGCTGACAGAAGATTTCCAGCACCGTTTCGAACAATGGAATATTCGCATGGAGCGTTGTAGGGATAGAAGAGAGGTGTATATGGAAGATGATAATAAGTAAATATGTATGACATCAAAATAAAATGTTTTGCAGTTTCAGTCTCGTTATTTAATAGCTCCACCTCGTATATTAATCAAAAGCTACAAAAAATCCAGTTGACGACTCGCAAGAACAAAATTATTTTTTTAAAATTTAATATGACTGTAGAAAATATCTAATATAATTCTATCTAGAATCTAAATCCTAATTCAGAATCCTAATTTATGATTTAAATAAGAAATCAATAATCTTACCAATCCATTCATCCTTAATTTTACAAATCTCTTCAAAATTAACTAAGCAGCTTCATACTTTAAGTGGAATTCTCTTCAATCCACCAAATCAATAGAAGAATTTCAATCTACATAACAATTTTCTGACAAGTCATTATCCTTTGTCTCCCTTCATTTTCCATTAAATCTATATCACTTGTATATTATTATGTCTAAATCATTTCAATTTACTTCTACATTCATCTAATTTATCTAATCCCACTTCATTTTGGTTGAAAAGAAATTCTAGTTCGAGGCAATTCACTTTGAAAATGATACAATTCCCCGAAATTAGAGAAGAAAAAAAAATCTCGAATAGCCCAAAGTAACAGTATTGTAATAATTTTTTTCAATATACGCCTTTCCTCCAAATATACGTTATTACTAGTGATTTTTCAGTATTCAAGCGTTTTCAGTAATAGGTGAGAATATCTGCCTAACTTTGCTGTATAAAATTTGAATTTTTCATAATTTATTTCATAACAAAAAGTTATCAAATATTAAAGGAGAGAAATGAAAAGTTAATCACCACTACAAAATAATATTTTAAATAAGTTAACTGATAGTAACTTAAATTATAGAACAAGAACAAACAAAAGAACTCAGATTCTTTTACTCTTTCTTTTTCTCTTTTTTTGGAAACATCATACATTGTATTTTATATCTGGATATTAGAAAAATAGTTTAAAAAAAAAATAATTAAAATACTATCAATTAGAATTTAGATGACACGAATCTCATTTGTAGTTTTCAAATGTATAATAAAGTTAATTAATTTTAGAATGAGATTTAATTATGTTTCTTCTCTCAAATTCATATAATATTGAGCCAAGTTAAAATTTTTTAAACAATTTATTAATTTTTAGAAACAAACTTCAGGAATTACTGTCTTTGTATCACCTCTTATAACCAAGTTTCCCTTATCGTGTTTTATTTCAAAGCTTCCCAAATAATTTCTTCGAGTTATTTCTTCGTAAGTTTGGAAGTCTGTCTTTAATTTTTAATTGACATTGCATTTTAAATATTGGTGTCAAAATTTTGAAATATTCAGACCATATATCTTCAAATTAGGGCTCCAAATTTTATTCTTTTATTCAACGAGAGAAGTAGCTTCTGAATAATAAAAAAAATTCATTAAGAGCTCTACTTCAAAGAGTTTTTGAAAAATGAATGTATTTTTTTTCTTTTTGAAGTAAGTTGAGTTTATTTTTACAGAGTAAAAGAGTAAAATTCACTACAGAAGAAGATGATTTTCAAAATAATATGGATTATAGAGAAAAAGTTTCGAAATGGATTAAAAAGTAGGCATTTATTTAAAACTGATTTTCAATTCCTAAATTATTATTTCTCATTTTTATTGAAGAGTTTTTTTCAAATAATGAAAGAAATTATGAATTAAAAAAAATTAATTTAAAAAATTATTATTAATTAGAGGAATTAATAATAATTTTCGAAGAATTAATTAAAAGAATTCAAAATTTTCGATCTTGAAACTTTCAGTTTACTCTTTATAAGAAACTTTCAAACATGGTAAACGGTATGAATTACTAATTATTTTATTTTTAGAAATGAATTGGTAAAGGTGGTAACAGAATCCGATTCTACCGGGAGTGATGAGTAAGTAATTTCACATCTTTTAAGAGTTTTATTCTATGCCATATATAAAACTTTTTTCGAGAACATTTCATTCAGCATTAAATACAAAATAATTACATATATATATATATATATATATATATTACAGAAAAAGAATTACAAATCCATTGATATAAGTTTATCAGTAATTACTTAATTATTGTTAAGATTATAAAATCTCTTAAAGAACACAAAATAATTAAATGTGAAATTAAAGTAATTTAAAATGCCATTTCTTGTATGGTATTTTAATAATTTATGGTTAAACATATTTTTATCAATACATAGCACCCCAGTCAGGAAATTACATTACGACTTAAAGCAAAGAATCATTGAACAAGGACGTCAGCAATTTCCAAATTACATACTAAAAACGAAGAGAATCATAAAAATTGTCATAAATTAGTAGGTGCTTTTGAAGAATTAATTAATAGAATTCAAAATTATGATTTGGAATTTTTCAGTTTTGTCTTTATAAGTAATTTTCAAGCAGGTTAACGGTATTAATTACAATTTATTTTATTTTTAGAGATGAATCGGCGATGGTGGATAACAAATCCGATTCACCCGGGAGTGATGGGTAAGTAATTTCACAACTACTCAGAGTTTTATTTTATGCCGAATGTAATTTTTTTTCCACGAATATTTTATTCAGCATTAAATACAAAATGATTCTATATATATTTATATATATATATATATATATATATATATATACAGAGAGATAATTAAAATCCATTCATATAAATATCTGAGAAATTACTTAATTATTGTAAACAAAGAACTCCAAACAAAGAACCATTGAACAAGAACGTTAGCAAATTCCAAACTACATATGAAAAACGAAGAGAATCATAAAAAGAAGTATCATAACACTAATTTAATTTTTAAAAAACTCTGTTACTTAGCAAATATTAACAATTAAAAAAAAAGCTTTTAAATTTTATAAATATAAATTATATATATATATATATATATATATATATATATATATATATATATATATATATATATATATATATATATATATATATATATATAATGTATGTATCACTTATAATCTTTCATATAGAAATCCAACTTGTCGAATACCGAGTTATCTACCGTATGGATATTATATCACTGATGAGTATCCCAATCCAGAAGCTTTAGGAGGTAAGAACAGTACATCATTTATTATGCACTAGAATGTTGGTAATCTTCAGCGGGTTTTGCTTAAATATATATATTGTTCACTTAAAACTATTTTAATACTCCTCAATGAATTTTATTATTATAATTTATAAGTTTTGAAAATGTAATTTAAGTTTTGTTGTTTAACTCTGTCCTAGTACAAAAGCGCAATACTTCAATATGAATTTGATGGTCTTTAAAAAAAATGTTTTATTTATTTCTTATACAAACATTTATTCAGATACATGAGAATATACGGAAATCTTCCATTTATTTTTTTGCAAAAAATATGACTTTGTAGAATAGGTAAGTGACTTAGTAAATCAAAATGAGACCTTACTTAGGTAAGTTCTTACCTAAGTAAGATGATTAAATTAATAGAGTAAATCTCATAAGCATGATTTCATTATTTTTATTAAATAGTTACATATTTCTTTACATAATTTATGAGAAATAATGTTTAGAGCTTTTAATAATATTCATATGCTCACATTGCCTATTCCTGTGCTCATTAAAATCTACATTCCCTCCATAAAAGTATATTTCGAAAACATTAAATATAATTTTCCTGGTCATATTAAAATAAAACTTATTTTTCCAGATGATTGCGATCCGTCCACTTCCTGTGGTACTATTAAAGCACTGAGTCTTATTAGCAGGGCCCAAGTGCTCTATCTTCGCTCTTACCTCATTGAAGAATCATCTGACGAAGAACCCACACAGACCGAGACAGAAATGGCTGATGAACAGCCATTGCATACCTCTACAGAAATAGAAGATGTAGAAAAAATGCATACCTCGTCAGAAATGGCTAATGAAGAAGGAATGCCTACCTCGGCAGAAATGGCTAATGAAGAATCGATGCCTACCTCGACAGAAATGGAAGATGTAGAACCAATGAAGGTACTGATTCATTTTTTAATATTTTCATAAATGCACTTGAATTTGAATTAAAATTTTATAGTAAGTAAAGGAAATGTTAAATCAGACCATATATATATTAAAACTCTCTTGTTTAAGGTATGAGGGGGAAAAATCTCTCTATTTTTTTAGAAAAAATGTATTAAAATTGCATTGCCATTTATATTTCAGCGTTCATAGGAAAGATCATATATATATATATATATATATATATAAAGATATATGAAAGTCATGTAATATTATATTTTATTTAAAACTTAAAATACACGATATAAGAGCATATGTTGCCAGTATATTTTATGGTAATATAACAGGCTTTTGATTTTACAAACCATATCAGTTTTATTTCATGCAATTCTAAAAAGAGGAGCAATTACTTTCCATACCTATAATTTTGTAAGATTATTGAGCTAATATATTTCCATTCCATTGGTCAAATGAGATATATTCGAGAGTAAAAAAGGAGGTTTTTATTGAAACAAAGTTAATTTTGTTAAAAGTCCAATCATTGTGATATTCTGTCCAGGCTTTACATCAGCTTATATTTATGTAGCATATATGCCAGAAAAGGAAGAAAATCAAATTTCCCCTAAACTCTTACCAATTCCGACGAAAAAAATTGAATTTTTGTAAATATTTCTTAAATCACCCTCTCGTGGTGTCTTTATTCATTTGTTATTTTGTCCTTACATTCATACAATTTAAGAAGATATTCCCACCTCTGTTGCTCCCCCATTTCAATTTAATTGATTTCAATTAAAGTTGAAAGAATGTTAATGCAGTTTATGGATATTTTTCCATAGCTTATATTATTTTTTCTTTCAAATTAGAAGATGATTTTATTTTAATGTTTAAGAATAAAAACAGTTCGTGTACAACTTCTTGTCATGAAATTCTTTTTTTAAAAAATGCTTATAAACTTCATAATACTTGGATTTTCAAAATGTAATAAAAAAATATAAAGATATATCATTGGACTTAAGAATAAAGATAAATAATCATTGGACTTAAACAAAGGAAATCCCTGTAAAAATGTTATTCAATTTATAAATTTAAAAAATACTTTATGACATTTCAATTTTTGTGTACCACTTTTATTTCTGGATTCATAAATATAGAATTAATAGAATTTTATTAAAACAGAATAAAGTCTTATTAGAAAAATTTTCTTCAGAGGATGATTCTGAAGTTTAAGGCTGGCAATCTTATAAATATATGTTTGAAATCATGCATACATAAATATGGAAGAAAGAATTATAACTGAGGTTAGATTAAACTTTTATGCCCATAATATAAGAGAAAACTCTCTATTTTCATTATTATAACTTTTTCATTAGTTTGGATTCCCAATTTTCGGAAATATGAGATATGTTTTTTAACTTAGAGAATGAACAATTTTTTAAAAAACTATCATTAATTCATCTTATTTTGAAAGAGAAAATGTACCAAAATTTGTGAACCTCTTTATTAACCTTTTGAAAACACTGAAAGGTAGAAGTTTAATGATCACAAATATTTCATTTCAAGGACGATGAAAGACAAACTAGAATCCTATAACCATAAACAATTTTTTAATTCAAAATCAACTGTGTAAAGTATCTGAGATATTTTCTATTTGTGATATTTATTATCAAGTAAACATCAAAACAATGTTACTGTAAAAAAAAAGTTTTCATCCGTAATACCAATATAAACCAACAACCTTCTTCAAAATTTATAATTTTTTCATGATTTTTTTTTTTTTAAATTTTCAAATTTATTCCAAGAGAAAATGAAACAGACAGTAAACAAATATAAATACTGAGTAAAATTGTTATAAATGTTGAAGAACTACGTTTTAAGGACAGGTAAAAAAATGTAAAACATTAAAAAAAAAGTAAAACGATTAGATGAAATTTTATTACTGTTCTTCCAACCCGAAAATCAGTGGGATTACTTCATTCTCCATGAGGCATGCAACGCAAATGGATAACCATCGTGAAATACATTTATGTTCATAAACTTTGATTCGGCCTAAGTACCTGAATATATCATATTGTATGGATATGTTATAGTCAGATGAAAGAAATACCATAGTAATATTTGACGTAACGGAATATTTATTATACATATCAAATCTTGTAAAATAAGTCTTACATACAAATTTGTCTATAATGATATAAAAAACATTATGTATCATTTATCAAGTTATTTACAGCCGTTTTGAAGTATATATCCTTTTAATTCGAATCTCAGTAAAGTAAGATTTGCCAGGAATTACTCATCATATAGAAAACAATTAACGAGATATAGTGAACCTAATCTTTCAATGATAATATTGTATATTTTCTTCGAAACAATTATAGACTTTGTAATTTTGGAAATTTAATTTCTTTTCTTTTTTTAATAAAAACTGTTTTCTTTAAACTTAGGTATTGCTTAGAGTGCCATCTAATGGGAAGTGGTATGGGTTGCCATGGGCTATCATTTATCGACAATCTTTGGCAGTATTTTTTGGTGAAAAATTTGGGTGGGCTTAAGGCTAGCTTACCCCTCTTTTCTTATATCATGAATTCTGTTAAAATTAGATATCTTTCGCCATCCTTTCATATGCCAAAAGGCTTGGGTTAAAAATCATTTAAAGAGAACATTTTTCTTGCATAAAAGTCCAGAAGGAATCATTGGATCCCTTCCTTAGAGAGTACAGTTCACCCATTCCTAAAAAAATAAGCCAAAACAGAGTAAAAGGCCAATATGTCGTAAAAAAGCAAATAAATTATGGTGGGGGGTTTCCCCCACCAAGTCAGAAAGTTTTAAAACAGATGAATGAAAAAAAAGTCCGGCGATGATGATCAAACACCGGACAGTCAATTAAAATGTGATGAATTGAGTAAGGGACATGACAGGAAGGACACTCCGGAGCACCCTCCCCAAATAAAAGATGTCTATGGGTAAACCGAGTATGTCCAATGCGAAGGCGAGTCAATCTGACATCGGCTCATCGCATTAGAAATACAGGCCATTCTTCGATGATAGCTTCACCGAGTGTAATTTATTGTTAATTTGTAAATTCCACGATTCCTGCCATGTCTGATGAATGAGCATTAAAATATGACGTCGTATGTCATCAAATGGGACTGCAAACTGCAGAGGATTCGTTGCCGAACGTGCAGCCGAGTCCGCTTGTTCATTTCCTAAAATACCTACATGACTAGGTACCCAACAAAATTTAATAATATAACCCTTGTTATAAAGACAACAAATCATGTCTGCAATCTCCATCACAATAGGGTGACAGCGATCGTTAAGATTAACCAATGTTTCAAGGACGCTCCTGCTGTCAGTATATACAACGAACTTTCGAGAACTGGATGTCTCGACTAATTTCAGGGCACAGTAGATGGCGACTGCATCGGCAGTGTAGACACTGCAGGAAGAGTCGAGCCGGTAACTGTGCCTGATGTCGTTTGAAACGACACCACAGCCGACGTATCCAGTTCCTTTCGATCCATCCGTGTATATAGGAATAAAATCCTCATACTGACAGCGATGGAAGGCAAATATTCTCTGGAGAACAATGGGACATGTGTTGGATTTGCTGAATAAAACAAAAAGGGTTATGGAAAGTAAACCTTGGAATATTCCAAGGTGGAAATCTAAAAAAAATTCTTGTTTGAATACCCAAGTCATGTAGGCTGAGATCCTCGATGAAGTCTTTCACCCTTTCAGAAAAAGGACGGATGAAAGAAGGACGAGCACTGTATAATCTCATTAATGACGGGCTGATAGAAATGGTCTGTAATGGGTGAGATGGGAGAGGTGACATTTTGAAATGATAATAGAGCGACAGTTTCAGGCGTCGAGAAGCCAAAGGCAGCTGGTTACAAATGACATAGAGGCTCTGCACAGGTGACGTTTGAAACGCACCACAGCAGATTCTCAGAGCATTATGGTGGACTGGGTCAAGTTTCCGCAAGGTAGTTTTGCAAGGAGATCCGTAAACGATACATCCGTAGTCGATCCGAGACAGAATCACCGACTGATACACTCGGAGTATAGAAATTCGATCCGCTCCCCAACAGGTGTTGGATAACACTTTCAAGATGTTGAGGGATTTCTCACACTTCTTCCGCAGATGTAAAATGTGCGGAAGGAAAGTGAGTTTGCGGTCGAAAATTACTCCGAGGAAGCGGACGTCAGGGACGACAGGAATAGTCGTATTACGGATGCGAATGTCAGGATCGGGATGGAGGCCCCGTTTCCTACAAAAATGCACGCAACTACTCTTGCTGGCAGAAATACTATGCCCATTAGCATCACACCATGTAACCAGGTTATTGACTGCGGTCTGAAGTCGTCGCTCAATAATACGCATTGACGATCCTTCGCAGGAAATCATCAGGTCGTCAACGTATAATGAACCATGAACTTATGGTTGCAGATGAGAAAGTATAGGTGACAGATGACAAATAAAAAGAGTGGGGCTCAAAATGCTCCCCTGAGGAACTCCTTCAAAGTGAATAAAAGATGAAGATAAAATATTACCAACCCGTACTTTAAACGA
>BMAW01086984.1:0-22501 GCA_019974015.1 Nephila pilipes
ACATACAAGATTGAATTTTTATAACAATATATTTGATGCTTAAGCCCCATTTTATCAATATGATTTATTATTTCATATATTCAAAAAATCTTTCATTTAAACTATTTTTTTAAGTCTGCAAATAAGTTAATAAGAATAAGACTTTGCTATAATAATATTAAAAGCTTTACTCCTGTTTCAGCAACTTAAAAATTACTTGATACTTTTATTGACGATATAAGTTTAATTTAAATGACAAAAAAGAAACAGCAAAAATATTTGTTGTAATTTTGGATAACATAGCAACCTGAACGAACACTAATGTGTGAATATTTTGCGTAGTTACTACATACAGAGAAAATTACATGACTGTAATGATGTATTGACAGACATAAATAACTTTGATCATTTTTAGAAAAAATAGCAGTTAGCGTAACATTAAAAAAATCAATCTCTTAATTTAAACTATATATATATAAATTGCTTATTTAATACTCATATATTATAGATTTAAAAAAATGAAATATATTCTTTTTTTATCCTCAATTTATAATTCTTAAATTTTTTCAACTTAAAAGATAAAAGCAATGGTAATATTTATGAGCGTTGATAATTATAAACACATTTATAGAAAGATTAAACCGGAAGAGCATTGAGAAAAAAAGGTTGGTTCTTTAATATAGCTTTTTTCCGTAAGTTAAACAGTGTGTAACAAATACGGGACTTTTTTTCAGGGAAAAATCTTTTATTAATATTTATAATTCAACTGCATTATCGAAAAGTGAATAAAATATTTTCATATAACATTCATTTCGTTCCTTATCATTTAATTGATTCTACTTTTAGTATATGCCGTAATTTGACTCCTAGAATTAAACAGAAAGATTATTTTAAACGGTATTTGTTAAAATAAAAGGAAATTTTTAAAACATTTTTTGAATCTTAAGAATACGGCATAATGAATTAGTATAGTACATACTCATAGTAATTTTGAGACATAGTTACTATTTGTCTGAAAATATATTCTGATTTTAGTTCCTGTTTTTTTTTTTTTTTTTTAACATTAATCTGTGGTAACCAATTTATAAAACAAACAAGGTAAATAAGAACAGTACGTTAACATTTTATCTTTATATGATTTTTGAAGTAACTCTCTGAAAACACAAATAAAATAAATTCTCAATAACTACGACTAATATTTTATGATTTGTGGAGTGGACTCTATCACGATTTTCCCTTTAACCAACACTATAGGCATCTTTTATGACCTCCTTTGAATACGAAATTCCTATTAATAAATAAAACGTCACTTATGTAAATTGGATTAGTATTGTTGAAGTGCAACGAATAGAATTGAGGAAATATATTAACAGTGAAGCACTCTCATAATGCTGAGATTAGTGGTTTAGTACGTGATAAAGAGAGTGAGCGGAAATTATCAAGTTAAACATCGATAATAGATCATTGCTTAACTGTTTTGAGTAAGGATTCTTTGTAGTAACTCCAAATTAATATACACAGGGTTAGTGATTCAAATCCTTCACTTTAATTTCACAAACCCGACAGGCTTGGTAAAGATTACAATATTCATTTCATTTCAATCAGACGCGTTTAGGTGTAATTACCATATGTAAATTACAAGTAAACTTTAATTATAATTCGTAGATCACAATAAAATCTTGTTTATCATCTTTGTGGAACGCTTTATTCATTAGCGATTCGTTAACTAAGCTTAGTAATGGTTTTAGACAATATAAATAAGCTTCGTAATAATCGAAATAATAATAGAGGGATGCTACAGATTTACTTACCCGAAAGGAATTAATTTCTGAAAGACAATGGCAAGTATAACTTTTAGCTTCTTAAATATAGATCATTATTCTGAAATGTTTACTCGACGTTAATTGATATTAAAAATATATTTAAGAGAGCGAGCAGAAACAGTTGAATGGCAAAACTGCTTATTTATTTTTATTCTATTTATTATCTCATTTTACACCTTATTAAAGTACAGAATACATGATATCGGAAAACGAGTAATACTATTAAAATCATTATACCACTGTAAATGATCCGGTTTAATTCCATATTTGTAACTAAGTTATTTATGTCTTAGCATAATAATTTCTAAATCTCACGCTCTTTTTTTTTTAATTATTACAGAATAATCGCATTGTATTGCATTAAAGAATTTAATCGTATTACAATCTGTGCTAAATATATCCTATTAAAAATTATTTTGAGTTTTTTTTTTTTTTTATGTTCGAAACATGAAACTTGCGTCAAGACGAAATCTCAAGAGACAAAAAAAAGGGGGAAACAAGAAACAGATGAACAGAAAAAAAGTCAAAAAGCATTCTTAAAATAGCGAGAAATAAAGAGAGCTTTTTTTCTTTTCTAGCAGTACTTTTTGCTCTTGCCCACCCACGCATTATACCTGATGCTTGTTAGATAAATGGTATAAATAGCATTCCTGTTTCAAAGCCATTTAAAGCTATCTGACAGCTGTATAATAGTAGCTGTAATATCTGATAGTTGTTAAGCTTAAAATAACTAATATAGCAACATTTTTTTTAATAACTATGTTTTCATAATTTTTTTGGAATCTAGTATTCTAGATTGTAGTAATTTTCCTTATTTATTTTTAGTAACATTAAATGATTTTTTTCTGTTGTACATTTTGATGAGCATTGTTTTAAAAAATATTCTAAATCTTTGTATGAAAGAAAATTTTAAATTTTTTTGTTCCCATCGCATAGAAATAAACAATGAGTTATCTCTCAGGAACTCAATCTGTATAATGTTTGAAGATACGCAATTGTCATTTTGTAACAACGCTACGCTCTTAGCGTAAGTTCAGAACTAACGCCATATAAAAATTTTAAGCCAAAGGGGCGCCGTTATTATTTTGTTTAGTACAATAGACAAAATTTTCCTCAGTCCATATAGATTAAGAGAAGACATGCTTCAATGTGTTTAAAAGCAGCTGTTCCCGTCTACCGGCTACTTTGTTTTCATGAACTTAATGTCATAATCCTATGGAATGTAATGTTATTAATCCTATGGAATATCTACTGCCGTTCTTAAAAATTTACCAATTTATCTATTTGAGTACAAAAAAAAATGAAAGATTTTGCTGAATTTTATTTTTCCTCCTATTTTTAAAATTTTTTTAGAATATTTTTTCAAAGACCAGAAAACCCACAAATGAATCATTAAAATAAGGGTAAAAATACTTTTAAGAATCAGAGGGAAAATGTAACTTCGCAGAAACCCTCAAATTTTTTTTTAATTTTCGGATGCACTTTTTTGCATTCATATTGGTAAAATAATTAGTAAGGATTTGAGAATGGCTGTAGAAATTCCATTGTGTATTTGATTACGTTCAAAAAATCAAAATAGCCGGAAGACTGTAGCCATAAATATCTATTCTAATTTCTAAATGTGATTAGTTTCTACATAATATTATTATTTGCATGTAAAGGAGTAAAAGAATAAAAATCACTCCATATAATGGTTTAAAGTTTGCTTTTAAAGTTTATGAAATAACGAAGGTAGCTAATGATAGATATGATTGTTGTGATAGAAATGTGTGTAGCTTCAGACATAGTGTTTTCGTTATAGAAGAGTATGTCAAATTTTAAAGGTCCTTTGTGAATACTATGTGGTTTATGATAATGCGTTAACTGTTCGAAACTAAAGTTTTAAGTATGTGTTATTTATCACATAAATTTCAAGTTTTCAAACAATTTAATGACAATATGTACAGCCCTCTTTCGGAAACTTTAAAACTGAAATTGTTATGTGTCCTATATTAAAAAAATCCACAAATCTTCTATAAGAAGTCTAATTCAACACTGATGATTTTTTAAAGTAATTGTAATGTTTTTGTAATCATTATCGTGTTTTTAAATGCCTAAAACTAGTTTTGTTTTGAGGATAAAACAAACATTCAATTCAATGTTTTTGCTCTGTAATCGCACCATATATTATAAGGACAAATTATGTATTTATTCACTTCAACCAGATCAAGAAAACTCTCATGTTAAGCCTCATCGCATAAAATAAACAAATTTAAAAAAAAATGTGATTCTTGCAACAATCTAATAAGATTCCCAAGTATAATGTATAAAATGCTAAAAAATATTAATCAATAAGAAATGAATACGTATATTCCCAGATACTCCGATATAAGACATTATTCATTTTTCGATTTCACAAGATATTAAAATTATTCATTGCATACTCAGCCCAAATATTGCATAGTATTATTTCTATTACTCTTGACTTTTTTTAAGAAATACTAAAAAAACAAGAATGTTCGCAAAAAGAAATTGAATTCGTAGTTACTTAATTAGATCTTAGCAAATACTTATTTTCGATTTAATAAATCTGCTATCATAAGATCCTTATCATTTAAAAAGCAAATAAGATTCTGAAGATTTCATAGAATAGAATTGTTTTAAAATATGCTTAAGTATTACGTTGGTTTTGACAATTGGCTTTTGAAATAAAGAATCTATTTATTTGAAACATCAATATTTATTTGTTTAATAATGGTTTAACAAAAAGTATTTTAAATGAAATATTACTTTTAAGTTAATCATAAAATTCAATAGCATATAAAGTAAAAAAAAAATAGTGCAAGGTATTTTAAATCTTTAAAGTACTTATTCTAAATATTTATTCTCTTAAATTTTTAAGTTAAATTATATTTGACTTTCATCTCCTGAAAATTATGTTAAGGTCTTATATCTTTTTTCACTCCTTAAAGTGCAGTGAATTTAAATCATATTTACCTTGAATTATAATTTTTACGAAATGTATTAAATCTAATTCAATTTATTTCATGTTTCTTTATTCATTTTTTTTTCGTATTTTGAATTTTTACATCTTTTAAGTTTTAAGATGAAGTTTAACAAATAAATGGGTAAGTTTCTATCTTTTTAAGCAAAATAATGAACACTTTAAAATAATTTGTATCTTGAAAATTTATATTTTATGAATAATATTGTGACAATGTTGTCAATAATGTAAAAATTACACTATATTTTAAAAGAAATATGAATGATTATCAATATTAGTGTTAATATTAGTTTTCTAAGTAAGCCTGAATATTTATTTGCATAATGGATTGTCTAAATTGTAACAATAGGAATAAATCGATTTAGTAGCATAGATTTTAATTTATATAATAATTAGAACATTCTACTTTTGTTTCGTTCAGAGTACACTACAATCCATGTCATAACCTATATAAAGGGAAATATATGTGGGAATGCTCAATAATTATTCAAATAGTCATAAAAGTTATCGAGTTTGTAAGAAAATACTAACATTATTTCTTTCGTTATTTAAACTTTATTAATTTTTTGCTGATAATAAAGAACTGTATTTTAATTTTGTTTATAAAATTAGTCGACGAGTTATTTATATTCTAGTATTCCGCTGCTCTTTTATTTTTCGATTTTAAATATTTTAGTATGATTACTTTAGATTATAATATTTAAATACGTAAAATAATCTAACTGAAAAAGTCCTTGTGAAACTACGACAGCTTCGAAATTTTGGTTTTATGTAGTTAAAATAAACTAAAAAAAGCGAAGTTAGGAACAAAATATTGTCTAGGTCTATTATATGAATTATCTTTTCAAACATTTGCATCAACTTCATGCATCTGGAAATAGAAGTTTTCTCTACTCTTGTACATATACTTTTATAATATAGAAAGCGAAGCACCAAGAAAGAGTAATCGAAAAGTCATCATTATGGAACGAAATTGCTTATGCACGTACCTTATGATAGAATATACAAATGAAAACTTTTGATGGTCAATGACTGATGTTCCAGCACATTGCAATAGAATATCTTGATGGTGTTTGAAACAAAGGACATTCCAACACTGCATAACTTCCATGCAACTGATGTTAAATCAATTCACAAGGACTATAACTGTGTCTCGAAGATGTAACCTGAATAAACAGATGTCACAATTTGAGAGGATGTTCAAATGGATTAAAGGGAGCAGGATGATCAAATTGTTTGATATTTGGGTCAGAAAGATGTTATTACTCGGCGATGTGGATGGAACTTTGAATTGGTAAATCATGAAATGATGAACCAGGGACATATAGAGCGTCAAAAAGGTAGCGGTCAACGGAGATGGACCACAGAGTGATCGTCCGATTGATTCTCAGATGCGTCATTAAGGGTATCCTTATGCATCCTTCTAAGCGATCAAACGTGTGACTAGGACACTAGTGACTGCAATGACTTTTAATAGGCAATATAGAAAATTAGAGATGAAGTCACGAAGGCCATAGCGCTGACTACCAACTGTTAGTTGAGCACCGCCAGGCACGTTTGCATTCGTGCCGGCTGAATTTGACTTAGAATCTCACGGACAGTAGTAGAATTGTTTCAAATCATGGGTCTTGGTTCGAATTGATCCCCAATGACCAGACACCAGTCGCAGAACCTTTCATTGGATGCAAATCAGTATTTCTCATATATTCTTTTCTTTCGCTTCCAAGCTTCCAGCTTCTTTTTCATATGTTGTTATACACAACCCAATATATTGATATACATGACGTCATAACTAGAAAAGAAAACATGTTTTCCTTTCCAGTTATTACTTGCTGCAAGAAATATCCGTCTTGTACATGGGAGAGGACAGAAAGGGACATGAAAACACAGTTTAGTTTGTTTCGTTCTATCAAAACGGAACAAACTGAACCAAGTTGCCTAAAAGCAAAGTGCACCCATTTTGCTTAAAGTGACGTAACAATATTTAATAGATTTTAATTTTTCTCATCATTCACTTCAATAGTAATACGCAGACTATTATTTATTAAATCAAGAATTTAGATTCTTTTCAATATCGAATGTTTGTCTAAAGTGAAGTTTATCGTTTAGAATGACGTCACCATTTCAAAATCGGCTTAGCTACTTTTTAACTGTCATAAGAGTAATAAGCACGATCCAAGTATCCTAAATGTTTTTTGTTGAAATTCTAACTCTCAATCTTTTTTTTTAATTCATGTAACACAACGTGACGAAAATGTAACATTTTCATTTCCCATTCAAAATAATAACCCTGTAAGGAAATCTACTTAAATAAGCATTTATTTAAAGTTAAGTTGACTGACGACACATTTAGATAACTGTCATTTAATAATAAGATTGTAAAAGAGAAGCATCAGCATAGTAACAAATGCATATTTCTGCCATTTGTAAAAATTGTGCAAGAACTTTTGCAATCTTACAATTGTAGCTTAGAGAGCTAGGAATGGGTTAAAATATTTTGATTATGATTAAAACGAGCAAGAATCGTTGTCAGTAGTACCTAAAGTTCAATTTTACTTTGATTTAGCAATCAATAGCTTACAATTCTTTTGGTAGGTATGGAGATCATGATCCTGAGGCATTCTAATGAATTTGTTCTTTTCCATAGGATTTACTGTCTTTGGTAAATACGGGTTACGTAACCTTGGAATTCCCAAGAAATTCCTAGCTATTTTCGACCATCCTTCTCTGCAGCAATTGTTTTTCTTTTTTTCTATTTTATTCAAGTCTTTATAAAAAGATTTTTCGGTAAGTTTTCAACAACTATCAATCCTCTGACAATTTAATTATATATATATAGGGTTTTAACATAATTAACTTCTTAAGTAATGTACATGCAAGTTCAAGTCATACAAACTTTCTGCATTTCTGTTGAGGTAAGAAAAAACAGAAAATAATTGTCACTCTGAATAGTCGAAATGATGTGTTAATGAAACATAGTTAATGTTAAATGATATTGTTATATGAAACAAGTCCTCAAAGCTCTCAAAATATTTAGTGAAAGTTAAAATAGAGAGGTACGAATTCAGAAGTTAACTTCATCAATTGATCTTTATTTAAACTCATGAGAACAGTCCAACTATTTCTCTTGTACCTCTTTGTCAGATATTATATCTAATAATAATTTATTATCTAAAATGTATACAAGGATCCGAGTTCAATAATTAATTTTGAATAGTATTATTTAATATAAAATTACAACTAAAATAAATATCTAAGATAAATTTAGAGGTAGTAATAATTTAGTTTGAATCACTTATTAGTATTAATGTAAATTGAAAACATCAAACAAATAGTGTGTTCATGTTGTATCGTTAAGCTCATACAAGTAGCATATATATATATTTAAATGTTTTTTTATAACATTGAACCATAAATTTAATTAAAACATCAGCATAAGACAAATACGAAGCAATATTAATTTGCGCAAGGTTATTACAAATAAGGATAGTAACCGGGAGAAATCTGTTTATATGTATTTGAATGTGAACGCTTACACTCATGACACAGTATGATCGAAAACTAAGTCATGCATAAAATTACCATAACAATAAATTTAACGACAATTATAACACGTGATAGCAGAGAGAGAGAGAGCAAGAGCTCTATTAAGTTGATATATGGAGCGACAGAGGGTACTTTCATGAAGATATGAAGCTTAGAATATTTGGAACGAAAATTACACTATATGTGTTACAGAAATTAACATGCACCGAATAGCGAAGACTGCAATAACATCCTTTTAACTCTGAAGATAAATGATAATTACTTCCAAGTATGCAATTAAGTTATGAAAAAATAGCTGATGTGATTATTAGGATTTCCCAGAATTCCTATGTTTTTTAAGTGAATTGAATGATTTATACTTTCGTGTGGGCTGATAAATTGTTGTACATGTCATTACTTCGGTAATTTTCTGTGAATGATATCTCAAAACACGATATAGCAGGATAAAATACGAATTAGAATTCATTTGTTTTCTTTTCAGATAAATACGAAATAAATTTTCTGATCACACTTGCATTTAATGAAATCTATGCGAATTAAAATTAAACGAGAAACTTTGAATACAATCTACAACTATATATATATATTTGTATTTGTGCGTGTGTGTGTTTGTATAATGGCCCGATATTTTTGGAAAAAAAAACATAAAACGATAATATTGAAATTTCACATTTAAAACTGTTGTTTTCAAAATGAATTAAAATTATTAATTAATATTTTAAAGAGATTTTAAATGATTTTCGTTCGCATTATTATATTTATATACTAAAAGGTATTTAAAAGTTTATGATAGATTAAAAATAAAATGAAAAACTAAATCAATAAACATCTGAAAAGAGTACAATGTTAATCTATCTATTACAATCACTTTAAATTATTTTTATATCCTCACTGAAAATTTAATTAGAAATGTTTCGTTAGAAGAATTCCGAAAAATATTACATTTAAAAAAGAATAGTCCTATTTATTTGTCATAGTATCTCATTATTGCAATTACCCAGAATACAGATTAAATAAAATTCTTGAAGCTATATAATATTTTTCAAGCTTACTTTTTATTCATTTTAATTAATTATTAGGATATTCAGCAGCTTTCTTTCAAAATTTAGCTGTAATACTGCTTGTTTTATATACTCGATATTTATTGTAAATTTTTCAAGTCAGAATTCTCTCCTCAGTGTGTTCTTGATTAAAAAATCTAATTTAAAATCGGATTGACAAATTCATATTTTTATGAAGGTATTTTGAAATTTTAGAGAACTTTAAGCTTTTATAGGTCACTATTATAAAAAAATTGTAAAAGATTACATGTTTAGATTATTAAGAGACCACGAGCTTGGTAAAACGAACTAATCTGTATTTAAATGGCCAATTTCAAAATATTGCGTAATTTGTTTATGATATCCGCATTACTAGACTTTGAAACTCGTTGTAACTGTTATTTGACCATTCAATAATATTACTAAATAATGCCTTTCACAGAAACTTATGATCAGTGAATAGCGCTTATAAGAATGTGTGGTGCATCCCTTTCCTGAAGTATCTAGTTAATTCATTTAGACATTATAGCACGATGTTTAATTAATAACAAAATAATTGTAAAATTTGTTGGTTAATTTAAAAGAAATAATATACACATTTTGAAACATTTGAAAAGCCTATCAAACTATTAAAGCTCAAAAATACATAACAAAAGAAAAAAAAAGCATTTTGGAATATTTCAATAGTATATCAAACTATAGTGATGTCTACATAAATTTTAACCTAATATTTTTAAACACTTTTTTTTTGTAAATGTGTAACTAATTATTTTATAGATTACAATTAAAAATATTAGCATTACTAAAAAGCTTAAATTATGTGAAAAATCATGAATAATGTGTTTTTGCATTTATATTTATAGTTATTGTGTGTGGGAGGGAGGAGATATAATTTTTGAAGGAGAAAATATATATTTAAATAGTATTCTTCCCATTTTTTGCTGCCCATTTTTGTTAAAAGTAAATATTTGAACAGATAAAGTATATTTTTAATTTTTTAACTGCCATTTCTTAATATTTTTAGCGGATGAGATAATTAATATATTAAGTGGAAGCTTTGAAAAAAATATGCCATATAATTATTTTAGATTCATCAATTGCAATACTTTCGAAAAGAGATACTTTTTTCATTAGTGTAATTAACATTTCATTAACCTAAAATCCATTGAATTAAAATGTCTTAATTGATTTTTATTTTTATGAAACGAAAACATCAAATGGAAACAAAAAATAATACAATTGGAAAAAAATACTTTAATCGCTATTCAATTAGTATGAATCTATACAACTCAATCTTAAATCCTGTTTTTTTTGTTATATTTAGGACATTACTTTAAATTAAATCTTCTAAAAAAGCTTATTTAATTAATTTATTTCATTTAAAAAAGATCCTTTCGTAACAAGAAACTTTTATCATTAAATTGCCTCTTTAATCTTTTAATAGCCAATTCTCTCTCTGATATATTACTTTTTTTTCACAAATTATATCTCAAAAGGTATTCGAAAATAAATTTATTAAAACATATTTTTTCCTATACTTATAAAGTGTATTAAAACATTTACGTTGAATAAAGTCTGTCAAGCTATTTTTGTACACTTTTATCTACCAAAATGTGTAATGAATAGCTTTCGTATAATTAAATAATAAACTGTTAACTTTCCGTTTGGTGTAAAGATAACATGTAACATATTTCTTTTATAAATCATATACCTGGAAAATTAATACTGACCTTAGATTTCTAATATAATTTAATAATCATACATAAAGCTTCTCATTAATAACAAGAGGTTGTCTAAATAATCCCCTCATAAAAGTGCGTCGAACGCTTTCGCAATGAAAATGGGAGTTATTGTTAAGAAGTATATGATAATATATTCTCAATAAATATTAGAGTATTGCTATTATAGTGTAAATTCTATAAATTGCTATTATAGTGTAAATTCTATAACAACTCTCCCAAGGCTATTTTTTCTAAGGTCCGATCAGTTGTGAAATGAATTCCACATTGAAATCCACAACTGTTTCATTTTGAACATTTAGATACACCTTCAAGCAACTTCTTTATATAGTCATCGCTCGTATTGAGAAATTTGTCGTAGCGTGGTACCAACTTTACTATATCCTCGTTATAGGAGGCAGCCACCTGTTCTTTCAGTCTTCTCGACACTAGTCTGGAGCTCTTTGGCTGAGCCAAACTTCTACCTTCCTAGCCAGTGTTTAATGTGAGCAAAGAATGGAAATTAGAGGGAGTCTCAGCTGTAAGTAGACGAACAAACATGTCCCACTAAAACCTCTATAGGAGCGTATTTGTTGCAGTCGCAGTGTGAGGCCTCGCATAGTCACTCTTGAAAGTTTTTCCTTACACGTTACTCATTCATTGATGAATTTTGGCTGCATTGCATCCCTCAGCATGCATAAATAGAATCAGTCCACACTTCACATTTGGTGGGAGACTGTTGATCGAGACATGTTTAAGTTACCACTGTGCGCTCAAAACTGACAACGGCGACCTTATGCGATCAAAATGCATATTGAAGACACTGCGCAATACATCCGTCCCCAAACGTTGTCGGACATTGGACCTTGATAACAAAATAGTTCTTGCAGAACTAAACTCTTCTAATTAATTCTACTCTTCTAACTTCAATTTAAATTATAATTTTCTCAATAATTGAGCTTCTGGTACTGTGTGATTGTTGTTTCTTCGTACGTTATTGTGTGATTTCCTTCGTTATTGTTGACGTTGCACTGAGACGCTACATGAGGGCTAACGACGACAGACCTCGCAATTTAAAATCTAGGTCAAGTGACGAGTGCAATACCTGAACTGACAACACTCTTTCTAAATTTCCACACCACTGCAATGGGAGGACTTGGAACCTCGACATATTCAACGTGAATCAGTCCCGCAACACGAATTTTTTGTGGCATCCGGGCTCGAATCCACGACTCATCGAAAATCGCCGGCTGTTTCCATGACCACTAAGCTACCATGGCCAATTTCTTTACTAAATACAAAGTAAAAAAAATAAGAATTAGTTGAGTTAATTTCTTATTCTTTCGCATTTTATTTCAATTTGTTAATGAAATTCTGTTTTGATTTTTCAGGTAATGCATAATTGGGTTGTAATAAAATAGTGCACTACATACTCATGAAAAATTCCAAGATCTTCTATTATAAGGCATTGAAAATTAAATTAAAAAAACTACTTAAATTCACTTATTGTTAAAAATGTATTATACACAAAATTTAGTTTACAAGTTATGATTTAATTATCCATAAATCAACTTTAAATTGAAATATTGAATATCGCGTGACCTCCAATAACTTTTTTTGATTGCTCAATAATTTTGTAAATACTAATGAGAATTACATTTAACGATCCTTCTTCTTATGTTAAGCTTTTGAAAACATCTTTTTTACTTTGTTCATAAAATTTTAGAGGTCTTTTTGTAAGTTTCCTTCTTACAATTTGACAAACTCTCATTTTGTGAAAATGAATTATACTCTGAAATTTTTTTTTACCAAAGATTTTTAGAATTATTCACAGTTACATTTGATATAACAATAGAACAAAACAGGTATGAACGAGAGTTATTTTGATTTTCATAAGGAAGAAATTTCTTTGAATAGTTTATAGCTTATGCGACTTGAATATTACGTTCAAAGTCAGGTAGAGGGACTCAACAAAAAAATTAAAAATTCTAACTCGGATTGTCTTGGATATTTAAAATCTTACAGGATAAATAAAGTTTTGTATCTATTATCCGGAGAGTTTCGTTTCATTTTTACTTTTTATAAATAGAATATATAATTGCAATTTTTTGCAAGTAAAATATTATTATTGGGCTATTTTCTATTCTACATTGTTTCATATAATTTGCTTCGGAATAAAAAATCTTCAATTAATAATATATACACAACCCCCCCCTCTCCTTTATTTTTTTGAAAAATTTTGGTAATGTTTGATAATATGTTTCGTAATATTCACATAAACTTCAAAAAGAACTTCAATAAACTTTAAAAATTAAGTTAAATATATTGATAAGAAATTTCAGAAAAAATGGTTAAAGTATTAAATAAGTTTACTGGGTATCTAGCGAAGAAAATAACCTTGTTAGATTTTTAAACATGTTTTCCACTGCATTATTCATCGATTATGACTATAGTGGATGAAATGAAATTCTCATTGGTTTTCAATAGCAAAGTAATTAGGGGGAAATCCTAAATCGTTGCATTTTCTCATTTTATGTTACGGTAATTGGCATGAAACAAACGTTCGTATTTTTACTTCTGTAACAACGTATTTAAGTCCAATAGAATTAAAAAAGGTAATTACTTATAATAAATATTTACGCTTCGTACCCATTTATTATCCTCTCATTATATTATTTCTGTGTGTGTGTGTGTATATATATATATATATATATTTATATATATATATATACATATATATATAAGCGCAATACGAAATTTGAATTCCAAATAAGGAAAAAACTATTTTACTGTACAGTTTAAGAGCTTTTACATGTGCATTCTTCTTTCAATCGTTGGCGTCGATTATCCCGTCTAGGTCTGTTAATTTCCACTTAAGTACCTTTTACGTTCCTCCATAATGGCCATAAAGACAAACTTCAGCCATTTAGTGGTATTTTCTCGTTTATTGTTTAAAGTGTTTCTGCTTTTCGTATGGAATATTTTATACAAAAGTGTTCATCAGAAGAAAATTAATTCCATTCTATGTGCAAAGAAAAAAAAATGCTGTTAGAAAGCAATCAGGGTTATGGCATTTAAGAAGCCGTTAAGTAAAACCGATGGAACGAGAGGAGTAAAAAATTGCATGGAAGAAGTTAAAGATGCTTTTCTTTAGACTTTTCTTAAGCACAAATACTCAAAAACAGCTTAAGTGAATCGGATTAGACTTTTATTTAAATTATAATAAAATTAAACGCAGCAATATATGAGATTTCGATATCAACTTTAATGTTGGTTAAAATGAATTTCTGATGTAAAGAATTAGAGAAACGAAATTAAATTTATTAGTAACGAGCTTTACTTATAACATTTAAGGACATTCGTGTTCAGTTAATTTTTTAAGCAAACCAATTAAAAATGATTTCTTACAAACATGAATTGTATTCGTTACGTACTAAATGGAGTTTATGTCTAATAAATATTATGCTGTTTATTATTATGTTGCTGTTTATGCGCATGTATAAACTTGAATACTAGAAATTTTATTATGTATGAAACATTTTTAAAATGCTACTGTCATTTCTAAGATTTAGTTAATTACATATAAAAATTAAAGGGTAGTGTAATTAAATTTAATTTCGTTTCTTAACTGTTCGTAAAATTGGTTTTAAACTAGAGTTTGAATAGAAATTAGTTTTGATAATATTTAAGGATTTTATTAAGGAACATTAAACACCACGTAAAACTTTTTAAAATACTTTTAGCATTTCGGAATTCAAAGTAAAAGTGTCTTACTAATGTCGAAAATAGGTTATGCTATGAAGTGTTTTCTTTTTTTTCTGAAGTTATATAACCATTTTTCAAACTTCAAAACAAACTTTATATATGAACATACATACAAGCAAATCAATTGCAGAAAATCTTTCTTTTAATAAAATCAAGTAAATTGTGGTATTATAATTTGAAGTTTAAGTTAGTAAACCTTCCGTAGTACTTAAGCAGATACTCCTAAATGATCTATCTCGTCTAATATTTTGTTATTGTGAATAGCAGATTCAAAGCTATTCCAAAATGTATATTAGTTGTTAATATCTTTTTAGAATCTTACAATGGTCATTTTCACAAGCTTAATACGAACTATATCTTCAGATTAAGTTTGCTTTGTATTTGTATCAGCTTATAAATCCGTTGAAAGGATCGAAGGAGCTAACTTTTGTTAACGGTACCAAGTTTCCTTTTAGCTCATTAGTTCTTCTGGTGGCGTGATAATTCCCGCGAACTATAATTTCACTGTATTCCTTAAAATTTAATGATTCTGCTTCGTATTCCTAAACTTTAAAATGTTCTTATAAGTCTACAACGCTGAGAGAGATACTCATAATTGTGTATCAGTGTTTCTAACAATTCTTCCGAACCACTAACATTTTAATGTCCCGCTTTCAGAAGTTCATCTTGAAATTTTTTTAACAATCTATTAACTTATACCCTTAGAGTGCCACAGCTTCATTTCAGTTTACTTTAGACATGATTTATAGTATCAAAACCAACTATTAATCAGTATATTAAATATAGAGATGAATATTTTCTTATTTCTCTATCACACTGAATTATTATTCTATTCTTACAACATATCAAACTCATAATCCCGGAAAGATGCCTAATATATTCAATATTATTATACATCTAAAAAGCAAGTTAAATTTACCCGTCATCTCCAAATGGCGCGGAGGCAAGCTTTGATTGTGTTCCAAGGATATGATTGAAATAATTGGGGAGACAATTAAAATATGATGATATTTGAATTAATTAAGGAGACAATATAATGTGATGCTAATTTAAATTTTTCAGAAAATCACACATATTTAAGAAAATTATACAACTATTTATAAATTTTTTAAGTTATATGAAATGAAGAAATTCTGAAAAACCATGTTTTCATGCTTTGAATTTCATCCGTTGGTAATCGAGACAAGTGACAAGCACTGGTGGTCGTTTCACCAGTTATTGGCAGAATACAATATTCCCTCATTGTCGATGTCTGATACTACAGAGGGGCTCAGTCACTGCATCTAAAGTCGCTGATGGGGAGTATCAACTCATCCATTTCTGGTCACAACGGCAGGAGTAGATTCAATATCTGGTATTTTAACCACTTGGACATCAACTCTAGAAACTTCTGAATGACTGGAAGTCTGCTCACTCTGGATGGCTGAGATTATATTCCTACCTCGGAAAATATATTATTAGGAAATAGAAGGTGTTAGTAACTTTAGAACTGATCTCTAGAGGAACCACTCTGACTTTCAAGTGGAGAAATGTATCGTTTTAAGTTTTGGTTGTTGTTTTTTCCGGGGAAAAAAAAAAAATTCTATTATTTTGGCAAAGGGCCAATTAATATGTCGTTTACTGATACCTTCTACGTGAACGACATCTATAACACAATTTTTTGAACTTGGCTTTCTTTATAGCTTTTCAATTTTAATTTACTTCACTCTCACACCACTACAAATCAGCGGTCAAGCGTACAAATTGAAATTATATATATGGGCTCCTCTTAACATCATCATTCACATTGCTTGCCCAAACAAGTCTTAGGGTCTTGTAATGTTGCAAACACATTCAATATAAATTACCATGTAAAAATTTCAAATAACTGAAAGAAACATACAACTAAAATATTAATGATCCATACTTAAAAAATTATTACACAATTATTCGAATTACTTTGCAAATGCAACAATGTTAATTGTTCAATAGATGACTACCTAATATTGTGATGGGTAGTTTGTAATTTCACTTCTAAAACTCTAAATCTTTAATCCTTTCCTGGGTAAACATAAATTATTCAGCCTAATGACCAATGATATAGTTAACTCTTTTAAAATGGTCAAGTATAATATTCCGAAATTATCTTTTTCAAATTTCCAGCGCGATTTTAGTCGTCGATTATTTAGGTAATCTGAATGCCATCTTCGCCAAATGCTCTGAAAAATGTAATAATTTTTTACAATTTACTAAGCGTTTTTTCATTGATGGTCGTCAAATCTGGATTAATTATGGAAATTGACCTCCTAAAAGGAAATCAGCCAGTGTCAAGGCATTTAAATACTCATCAGTAAATAATCAGCAGTAAATGGAACTTTTAGAATTTAGCATTACCTCAGAGAAACAGTGAAACCTATGGGAGAAATTTCTGAGTGACCGATTATTTTTAGTTTTGAAAACAATGCATTTATCTTAAATGTTTCTTGCAATATAAATCATCCTAGTTTAAATACCTCATCAATCCAAACATTTGTGTAGCTTTTAGCTTGTTTTCCATCTCGTGGATAATTTCAGTAATCAAATTTGATCTCTAACATCTTAAATTGAAATGAGCAGAGACCAAAATTATCTTCAATTAGTGAATAAATATTTTTTTCTTCAATATGGTTTTCGCTGACCATAATGTATATAAGATGATTCTTATGTAATTTGAGTAATTTGTAAAATTTTGTAGACCAACATTTAACAGATAAATGAGTTTTGCAGTTAAAAGAAGAGGACTGGACGTTAATCCAAAAAATATTCGTTTGTGCTGGGAAATTTTCAAATTCTTGTCAGCGTCGAACCACAAAAATATTAAAAGATCACTATCCTTCTCTACTATTTTACTTTAGCAAAATGCTTTTCAATATTTGAGGGTACTAAAATTAGTTACTTCGGAAACAATTTAAAATTTTAGACATAACTTTTTTTTATCAAATTTTGATCTTAAGTAAGACTATCTTTAAAAGTGGTTTAATTTCCAGAATGGCGTTAAAAATGGTCAAACTTTGACCATTGACTCTTTAAATATAAAACAATTCAGTCAAAAGTGTATCCTTTATTTTCTTTTCATCTGATATTATTTCAATTATTTCATTAACTTAACTACTGTCAAATATTTCTTCAAATTGTTCTCTCCTAATAAGTTTTAATTGATTTATTTTCGGTTTTGTAAAGGGACTTTTCAACTTTAGACCGGTCACTGGATAAAAACAGAGTTTTGAGAGTGTCAACAATCCAGGGTAGGATTAATTCATTTCCCATCGGTACTATCTCTTTTATCAGTTTCTATAAAATGTTTCTGATTTTCTTATTCTAAAAAGATTGCCTTGGCTGTCCAGTGATCATGGTTGTGGACTCGTGGCCGGTTTCGGTTTCGTCGAATCATGGGTTTGAGCCCTGATGCTACTGGTGTGGAAGCCTGAAGAGGGAGGTTCCAGCTCAGGTGTCGTACTAGTCACTTGAAAGAAGCTCAAATTTACAAGGTCCAACGTAAAATCAGTCCAATACCCCTCCTGAGGATTCTCAGTGCGATGTTCATAAACAATCACACATCTTCTAAAAGGATTTTTGTTTAGCTTTCTTCACGGAAAACTGTGACGACGTGAAATGCCACAAGTTTGCCAAATTCCAATCGGTAACGCTTAAAGACATAGATATAGACATAGATCTAAACTTGTATTTTTCTAATTCTTCCCATTAAGTCCAGCCTAATTCAGTCTCAAATATTGTTATTACGACCTCCGAAATTTTTTCTTTTGTTTCTATAAACTAATTTAATGTGTGCGGATGTATCCGCTCCTAATAATAAATGTATTTCTTAGGGATTTCGCTCAACAAAGTAGCGACCTCCGTACGTCACTGTTACAATTCGCCCTGCTTTTTTAGTTTCGAAATATATTTATTACCTTCATTTCTTGATATACAGAGCAATTTTGTTTGATCTAAGGTTTCAATTTTGCAATTATATAACCATCTACACAGCTTAGATTAAATGTCGTAACCATTTAATTTTCCGGTATTATAACGCGACTGTAAGGATTATGTTTAATCCTTTGTGATCGTATCTTTTCAAATTTAACATTAGCCCTACTTGCATATGTATGCGTTCTGGCACCCTGAATCTATTATTCTTAATTGCTGTGTTACCAACCCCGATATCCAAACTATTAAATGTTGTAAATAAACTTCAGGCAGATTGTTTTGTTTAATTGAAAGTATCTTACCAGGTTGGTTCCATTGAATCTGTTTATTTTGGAAATTTGTTCTATACCACATATTAGTAACATCTCTTCATTCAGAACAAGAGAAAAACAACTTCATCTAGAATGAACCCCTAAAGTGAGTATTAAAGTTACTCTTTTCTTTCCCAATACCAAAGTTTTTCAAGGTTATTTGTTTATGGCAAGCATCATTGTAAGTGATAATTCATCATAAAACACAAAGCTTCCGTTTCCTTTTAATATCTATAATACTAATTCTGAGGCAGAAAAGTGGTGTATTCTCTTTTATAGCTTTTATCGAGAGATAGATAACTTTTAATTACTAATATCTAAGCAATTATATGCTATTTACAAGTTGATAGGTAACAGAAATGATAAATTCGATCCCTTCTAAAACCCAGCCTCATGCTTTTGGTGATTACGTCACTTATTGTACTAGATGGCGCTGGTTTGAAGAGCCAGCAGTTTGAAGGATAGTTCAGTTCGCCGCATTTAAAATTATCAGACACGTTTACTTAGCTTTGCGTTCGAGGCTGGATAAAAGAACAATCTGCCGAATCTCTTAAGTATGAATCTTAGATTTGGTCATAAACAAATAAGCATCTGAAATTGTTATAACTATCAGCAGCCACCAAACCTGATGACTTTAGTTTTCCAAATACAAACACGATTTAGTGCACCGTTTAGCTTTTATAGTGAAAGTAGCATGATATCAATATCGTAAGACATTAGTGTTTGAGAGAGAACGTGACCGGTAATTTGAATCTATATATTTGGTCAGTCCACGGGTGAAATGTTTGGATAATTGCTGAATCGTTATTAGTAACTCTTGTACTTTTACCCCAAGAGCTTGTAAGTAAGAACTTTAGATATTTCCCTGACGGTTTTTGCTGTTTCGTTGATTTTGTTAGCAATATCTGCTAGTGTGTCCATATTATTATAAGATGTAATCGCTATGGATAGACGCTACAGGAAAATTGTTCTTAAAATGCTATCAGAAACGCAACCATCATTTGATTTTCTCTTCTGCATATGGAGGTAGAAGCGAGCTTTACTCCTCTGCTGTAAATCTTGCAGTAATTATTTCAGATTAACACTCCAGGCTTCAGGGTATTGTTCAATGATTTTGATCTTCAATTGCGTAATGAAATATCGGAAGGCGCAGAACGGATAAGGTCACTGACTCAACCACATTATTTCAATCCAAAACAAAAGCTACATATTTTAAAAATTAGTTTTTTCTGATATAAAACCTAATATGAAAAACTGGAAATCTATCTCCTTAAACCATATATAATGCTGGGTTACTTCTAATTGCGACGCGACCTGCTTCGATTGTTGTATCACCTTCACCTGTTTTGATTGTTGGAACCTTAGTGCCTAAAGCCATTTTAGCACCCAGAGAGCTAAAATGCACGGCAGAGACAATCAAAATTCTTCCAGTGAAATAAATATACCCTTGAAATTGAATAAAGATGTATTCAATTAAAATATGTTAACTGTGGTTGTGGTTCAAAGTAGTAGCCATCCCCACTGTGATAGCATTACACATGGTTGATCTTCCAAGACTGTCGGAATCAGTTGCAGTTTTGATCAGAATTTGTTTTCCTGGGTTACCTAAGTGAAAGTTACCAATCTGACTATATTAGAAGATTTAAAATTCATCAGATGAGCACTTCCACGAGAACAACAATTTATCAACAAAAACCTTTAAAAGATAATAAAATTAACAAAAATAGTAGCTGAGGATTTGAACTTCTGAAAGAAAGAACGGGAATTGGTTTCAGAAGTATATTCGAAAGGTTGAAGTTGCCCTTTATACATCTGTCGTAGAATGACTTGAATTCACTTCACGGCTGCTCGTTTAAAATTCGGTCGGTCCGCTTCACCACTAAATTTGGTTAATTTCCAAGGTGACAGTTTTCCAAGACGCCACAATCTCATTATTATTGTATCTCATTTATAATTATTAGTGCTGTATTTTCGTCTATTTCAAAGTGATTGAATTCAACATAAAATATAAGATATCCTGCTGAAGTCTCAATTAATTTTGTTAAAGTATGTAGCAATTTAGGATTGAAAGAGCTCAAAATCATCCTAGGATTTGAAGACTATAAATAAGATGGATACATCAATGAAAAAAAAAGAATAAAATAAATAAATGCTGATAACATTTTTTCAAAATTTGATCAGTTTTTCAAAACAAAATATATCAAGAATCAAATTTAAATTTGATTCTTTAAGGTAAATTAATAAATCTGAATTTATTAGTTATTCATTCTTCAGGGATTATCTCTTATTTTTAAAATGAATGCATTTTGAAGAATCTTTTTTTAAGTCTGATTCTAATTAGAGCGTCTATTGGATGTAAATCACAGCTATTCAAACTATCATCAATTCTCTTGGGGAATCAACAATATCTATACTATCAAGTAGTCTAGATGTGTATTGTTGGTTAAGGCAGAAAATGTTGATGGTAGCTTAAAAATGCAATTTGAAGGATATTAAAAGCTTCAGATTTTCCGTTCAATTGAAACATTTGAATGTATCAAAATCTCCTATCCAAAGTCAACTCAATGATGTAATAAATATACCGAAAATCTCAGATAGTTAGAAATATGGCAACAAATTAACCATTTGAATAAGGCATTTCGCTATCCTCAGGCATTTTTTAGGTATGTACATATATATGGAACTAATGGGGGAATATTTAGAGCAATTTTATTCTATTTAGGAACATTCATAATCTATTATGATAAAATTTCATTTTAAAAGTTAATTAATTAAATTGAGAATTAACTAATCAAACGATTAAAATCTTAACGTAGTACCCTTTGAGCTATTTGTCTAGTACATCTCGAGGTTATTCTTTGTTAGAAAGGGGTAAAACTATTAGTGTTGCGTGTGACTTGTTATTACAATCCCACAATATACTTAAATAAAGTTAGCAATTACTCATTTGGAATGGTTTTAAATATATATTCAGGTAAGGTTAATTTATAAAGTTACAATATTTACATAAATTTTCTTGATTGGTTTTACATTCTTATGTCATCTTTGCAGCTGTATTGAATATGTCTGTATTCCCCGAGTGCTCCTTCCAGAATCATAGCTTTACACTTCATGTAAAAGAGATAAATCATTATTATCGCACTGCTTCTATTTTGGTGTGATCCTCCCCCTGTTGGCCGATAATTCTCTCTAGTGGGCGTTTGCGAGCTGTACGTGAAACTATTGACAATAGCTCATATGTGCAATGAGATTAAGGTTATTATTAAATACGTCCAATTCTTTCGACAATCATACATCAATCTAACATTAGTTTAAGTGGCTTCAAAGTCGTAATTAATATTCCCAGCACCAAAAAGTTATATTGCTCGCCCAGAGCAATACGTAACCCCAT
>BMAW01086985.1:0-40934 GCA_019974015.1 Nephila pilipes
CTGACCATTCTTACATCCTTCTCCTCCCATTCTTAATCGATATTTAAAAATCAACAGAGTCACTAATTAATTCAAACCAGACAGTAACTCAACCTGGAATTTATTTAGTTTGTTAGGATCTCAAAGTAATCTAAATAAAATATATATTTCTAATCAAATCTGAGATTAATTCATACCTGCTTCAGAATCTGAAGATTAATATTCTAACTAGATGTTTAACAAATACTAACCAATCGCGTTCGAGTCCTTTGTTAACTTTCAATGAAAGTCCGAAATCACTAAACCTTAGCAGATGATCATTATCCTTGATTAAGTGTCTCTTTACTTAGAGTAGACAGGATTCTGATGTCTTCGTTGATAACTTACATTCTCTCTTTTTATCACCAAATTCAATATTAAATTCTTCGCTACTTATAAATCAGTGGTTCTTAAACTTTTTAGTGTTATCACCCTACTAACACACTTAAAAATTTCGAGCGATCCCCTTTTCTAATAACCTTAAGCGAGCTTGGAAAAAATTACATTGTTGAATTCTAATCTAATTTAAAAATTAATAAATAAGTAATTTAAATTCTAATTTATTTAATTTTCAATAAAAAAAACTTTTTTTGTTAAATAAAATGAAATATTCACGCTAGAATCTTTGCCATTGCCTTTGTAGTTTGAAGTTCAATCATTTATCTAAGGGTGAAAAATAATTTTACCTTAAAGTGTAAAAGAAAAACTTCTCATTTATTAAGGCTCCCGTCTACCCGCCATTTTGATTTCATCAGCTTAATGTTAATTCTATGGAATTACGACTTGAATTCTCCCACCTTTATTTTTTGCTCTTTCAAATGCACTTTATTGCAATCAAATAGATCAAATAATAAAGGTGGGAGAATTTAAGTCAAAATTCCATAGGATTAACATTATGTCCACGAAATCAAAATGGCGGGTAGACGGGAGCCTTAAATATTGAAATAGAATAAAATAATAAAATTCAATCTTAAGTTCTTCTTGCGATCTACACGAAACATAAGTAACTGATTAGACTAGAAGAGCATTTTCACATCTGTCTCAGCGGCGCATAGACTAATTCATCAGGGGTGGGTAAGGCATGATGAATTAGGCATTTGCAGTCATATTTCGACTCCAAAATACTCGTATGCTGAAATTACGAAGCAACACTGCTATAATAAGTGGTATTTTTTCAATTCGTAAATATGTTTTATATCTCAGTTTAACCAATGCTACGTTTTTATAACTGTGCTTCACAGATAATGTAAAATATTTCATTAAAAATTATGAAAAAATTGCGACTATAATGTTTCTTTAAATTAACGTACCCTATTTAAATTTTCGCTACTTCAACATTTCGCTTTTCGAATCCGCTAGGTGTCGTGATCCAAAGTTCAAGAAGCGCTGTAATGAATGAGAATCTCTTCAATTCTATTTACTCCACTTCAGTAATTCTATTCTAAATTAATTAAGTCACGTTTCCTATATTTGGGAGAGATTTTCAACTCTTACAACATCTTACTTAAATCTCAAAGACTTAGCTGAAAGAAAAGTGCGAAATGGAACCCTGTTGTAACGTTCAAGCATTTTTCGCAACGCATTGAACAGGCAAAAAAAATCCAAACTGTAAATTCAAACGTAAAATTGTTATTCACCTTTAATAAAAATGCAATAATTTTAAATAATTTAATTACAATACGTTCTAACCAGATAGTTAAAATCTCATTTAATATTGATGCCAGTGTCTTAAAAACTCTCCAAGTTCTACTTCATTACGAAACATCAGGAAATTTCTATTTTTACATTTTTACACTAATGTGGCTATCATTTTCTTTTCTAAAAATAAAAAAGTTAAAGAGATATTAAGTAGTTTATTCAGAGACTCGAGTGAGCAATTCATTCGTTAAGTGTTCTTAAATTAGTTCCATAAAGTAATTGTTTCCGAAACGATGTACCGGAAAATTGTTAAATCATTCTATTCATTCGCTTTAAATCATTCAAAGCTAGAACTATAATCAACAAAATTGGCTTTAAATTAATGCGCGTAATTTAAATAAAAATTACACAATTTCAGCGCTTCACCATTACGAGAATATATTTCTAAAGTCCATCAAAAGGCTTATAAGAATGCATAAAAATGATAACATGATTTTGTTTTCTGTAAACTAAAAACAATATCATAACCACTTTATATTTCATTATAATTTCATAGTAATACTCATGTCTGAAATAACTACTATAATATGTGACATTTTTCTCTTTGGCGAAATAATTTTTAAGCAATACATGAATTTCGTGATTGTTTTGTGTAATGATTATTAAAATTAAAAATAATTTACATTTTAATTATTCTTTTTCTTTTCTTTAGGCTCCCGTCTACCGGCCATTTTGATTTCGTGAACGTGATGTTAATCCAATGGAATTTTTACTATCGCCCGCAAAACTTTACCATAATAACAAAACATCAATATTATCATTCACGAAATACCACATCATAAACAAATTCATCAAATAAATTATAAATTCACTACATTAATGTCTAAGAAACTACTTAATTGAAGAAATAATTTAAAAAAATTAAAGTAAAATTAATATAACTCATGTAAGAATTATCAAAATTAATTAAACAAGCTAAAATTATTTATATATATACAAAAATTTCTAGATTTTTTTAAATTTCTTGATATTTTGTTTTCTCTCTCTCTGTATGTGTGTGTCATTTTTGTTTTCAATTTCTCTCTGCTTAACTATTTCTTTCAGCATTTCTTGATCATTAACGGAGCTCTATAATTATAATATTCATGCTCCATTCATTTACTTTACCACAAGCCTCGTTATTTTCATGCTGAATTTGCCGAGAAATAATTATCTAATTCACTCACGATAATTTCACTCCCGTTATGCATTACTCCACGGAACTACAATTGTTACACAGTTTAAGTGTATAATTCCGTTTGGATCCAGTAGTAGTCCTCTATAATTTGATGATGCCGCTCTTCTCAAATACATTTTCCCCCCTTTGTTGCCGAAGAGAAAACAAGGACCGGCGAAGTTCTTAGTGACCTCTTTTCCCTCGTCTCGCACGGCAAAGAAAATATTTACGGCAGCGAGAAGCGGATGCAGAAACCTGATGGAAGGGGCTTTTGATGGCCTGTCGTTAGTCACGATGACTCAGCTGTTGAGGCGCAGATATACGACACCTGCTTGTTCTGTGCGAGAGCAGTCAAAGCAATCGCCGATTCCCATCGAACCAGGCACTCTGTTATCCAGTTGGTTGAGCGCAGATAAATATGTGACGATTTATTTTTTAGGTTTTTATTTCAATGGTCTGGCAACAATAATGATATTTATCTAAAGATATATTTAATCTGTACTTTTATCATTTGCCTTAATTGTAATATCCGAATACTAACTCGATTTTCTTAACACGGAATCATTTACTTTGATTCATTTAGTAGTTAAAATTGACATCAGTTTCGTTCTTAAGAATATTTATATTTTTGAAGGAATTATTAAAATATTCAAAGAAAAATAAATAAATAAATAGCTAGTGCTAGTGTATAAATGTCCGGTATAATTTTTTTTGAATTAAAAACATAGAAAAACCTCTGAAGTTAATATAAATAACATATCCGTTAATAATCTTCGTAGTTATGGTTTTTATGTAAACATCCAAAGTATTTTATGAGTTTTTACTTAAAAAGTTCTTCGTTTGGACACCTTTTACAAATTTTCTCTGTAGAAAGCCAAGATGTGTATATATGTGTGTGTGTGTGTGTGTTTCACGAGGTTCGTCTGAAAAGTTTTCGACCAAAACATGAAGATGATCTCGCTCGTCAATAAAAGCTATGAAATGTGGTTATCCACCTTTTGAAAGGTACTCACCAAAATTTCAGCCATTTTGGACGCGCAGTTGTTGTTTGACTATCGTTTAGGCGAGTCGATGTGAGTGTTTTTGTAAAAATGGAAAAAAAATCGAGTATCGAGATGCCATTAAATATTTGTTATTGAAAGGCAATATGCCTACGCAAATCAAAGATGAGTTAGCTGTTGTGTATGGGATAATGCATCAATTTATCACCGAGAAATTTTGGGCAGCTGAATTTAAATGACTGTACCAGCTTCGGAAACGATGTACGTTCGAGACGTGCAAATACTACAACCACTGATGACCAAAGCTCACCAAATGGTGCTAGACGACCTCAAATTAAAGTGAGAGAGAAAGCAGAGGCTATGAATATATCCAAAGAACGTGTTTGTCACATATTGAATCAAGATTTAGGCACAAGAAAGCTGTCCACGCGCTGAGTAACAAGTTTTCTCACATTAGACCAAAAACGTGTTCGAATGAACATTTCCAACGCTCTGTTTGGGAAGTTTAGGCGCAAAAAAATCAGAGTTTTGGAGCCGATTAATTACTGTAGTTAAAACCTGGATACACCTTTATACACCAGAAACAAAATACAGTAAAAACAGTAGACTGCGAATTAGAATCGGTTCTTAAAAAAAAAAAGCAAGAACAGTTTTTTCGGTTGTAAAAGCGTGGGCGTTTTTTTTTTTTTTTTTTTTTGAGAGGGGGGGAGTCATGGAGTTATCTGAATCGATTATCTTCAAACGAGAAAAACCGTTATAGAAACATAATACGCATCATTAATTGACAAGCTGAAGATATTACGGAAAAACGGCTATATCTGCAGGAGGGGGATTCTGTTTCACCAATATACATTGCGTCTCACACCTCAGCGGTTGCCAAGGCGAAAATCTATGAATAACGGTTTGAACTGCTTGACTACCCTCCTTACTCACCAGATTTATTCCCAAGAGACTTCTTTTTGTTCCCTAATCTAAAAATTGCTCTCCGAGGACAGATATTCTCATCAACTCAGGAGGCCATCACCTTCGTGAACAATTATTTTGCGGATAAAGAAGCCGAGTATCATTTGGAAGGTTTTACATATTGTGTATATATACGTGTGTGCGCAGAAAACTACATCCTCTACTATGTTTCTGATGGTCGTGTTGACACTATCGATAAAGAAAGATTTTATTTATTAAAGAAGTATTTTATTAACAATTTGAGGGCATCTTAATACGGATAACATATATTATACGGTGGTGAAACTTCACACACCCACTCACAACACACACAGCAGTGGTGCTTTATAGACGAAACAGCGAATGAAAGCGAGAAACGTGGAAAATATTTCGTTAGTTTTTATATGTGTGAGGTTCGGAAAGAAAAAACCTGCCTCGCAGTTTCTCGTTTTAAGCGACAACTACAATTACAACACGAGGCATTGGTTGGAAAAGTAATTTGAGTGGAATACTAAAATAGATTATTGGGATAAAGTAAAAGAAAGTTTTAAAAAAAGGAAGAAAATAAAGTACTTTCGTAAGATTATATGAGCCGCTCAGAAGCCAATGCGGTTAAGTCCATTTTTTAATATTTTCTGATTTTTGGAAATTTTGATGAAATAAATAATAATCTTCTTAGTTATTAAAGGATTTACTCGTTGGTTATTTTTTTCTAGGTTAGACAGCCCTTTTTTTAATAGCTTCTGAATATATTGCATAATAATTTCAGAAGCCATTGTGAATAAGTCCACCATTTATCAATATTTTTTTACATAAACTTTGAAATAAAAATTAAATTATTCTTATTTTATGATATTTGTTATGATGAATAAACATAAAACTTATGACAATAAATGTTACTTTATTATTTTTACATAAATTTCTTATCTTTTTTCAGCGTCATTATTTCAATAAATACTTACGTTTTTATTTACACATCCTGTACATATCTTGTTTTTTTGCAGAGTTTACACCTCGAAAAAAGACTTTATACACTTTTCTAATTAAATTAATAAATCAAGAATTTTAAAAACTAATGTATCAAAAAACATTAATTTTCTCAATTTTTGTGTTTTGGACTTAACCGCATTGGCTTCTGAGAGGCTCATATATATATATATCAGTTTAACCACGCCCGTTTATCCAAAACAAGACAGCATTTTAAATTACTTTTATCCATTTTGAATTTTCAATGTCCTCATTTTTTTTAGCTTATTTGACATTTTATGACATAAAGGTAATTTATGCTTAACTTTTCTTTATGAACTGTATTTCCTATAGTTCTTTATCTTATATACCTCATTATATATATATATATATATATATATATATATATATATATATATATATATATATATATGGGAGCTGATGAACTCGAGTAACCTTTCTCTTTTCAATGTTGTCATTTTTAACAGCAGTCTATATTCTGATGTTAAGGCCTACTCCTAATTTCACTATCGAATTCGCGAGAAACTGCTTCCCGACCATCCTCCCGAGTATCCATTAGGAAATTTCCATTTTTTTTTCTTTCATAAAAACTCGCAGTTTGCTCGCCACTTTCTCTTTTCGTTCCTCTACTTGTCGTAGAAGCGCATGTTTTGTCCACTTCTGCTTTGCTGTTTGAATTACTTGTTTCCATGCAGAATTATGCTTGTAAATCATCATCAAAATAAATGAACACCAAATAACACGCAAATACTCGAAGTTCCCCCCGGTTAACATAACATAGAAAACCATACTCCTATATGTGTGTATGTGTAATTTAAATTTCTGCCTTATTTTGGTGTTATAATATAGAACATAAAAATATTGCAATCTGCCAAACCAAATTAGAAGAAATTTAAATTAATTTTACGTCATTCCCATTTATTCCAAAAAAAAAAAAAAAAAAAAAACTCTTATCTTATTTTATTCAAATTTTTTTTGACAAAAAATTGACTTTTATTAAGAATGACTTGAAAATATTGCACAATAAGATAAGAATGTGATTAAAATTCTTACTGGCATCTTTCACTTCATTTCACAAACAAAACAAAAAAAAAAAAAAAGAATAAGGAAGCGTTTTACGTGTGATGTTTTAATAAAAAAAAAATTTTCTCTTCTTTTATCAGAACTATCAGCATGGAATCTACACAGTTGCGCAATCTGAATGGTTCTTTTGAATGTAGTTTCTATTTATTGCTTAGTTTTATCCACGTTTGAAAAAAAATAATATTTAAACGACGCCAGTTGCTTACAAATATCGTGTCTAGTCGATGGAACGCATAAATATTGATCGACATCTTATTCTACAGTTCTCACAGCTGTATGATGCAGAGTATGATAATAAATAATCATTTACCCATTGACCAACCTGCCCATTTGTCAACAAAACCGTGAAACTCTTGCGATCATTAATGAAATTTATCATGTAGAATATAGATTAATTTCAACGCTCTTAACTACCCGAATGCATCGCAAATGTAAGTTAGAAAAACACGAATGAAGAAACAGATTTTTATTTGTGTAACTGGGAAAATTAAATGATTTCATGAAATGAGAAAAGAAACCTTACTATTTAATGAATCCAATCCTTCTGACTTACAGAGATTTTAGGTGCTACTTTATTTTACAAAACATGTATAGAATAAAAGGAAAACACTCTCTATTTTTAAACGTATAATAAGTAAATATTTTGAAAAAAAAATTATAGACTCATGAGCTTAAAGATTTCCCGTTTTCGCCGCATGTTTTGTGACGACCTTCTTTTACCTATCTCGTCTGTTATCTTAAATTTTATTCTAATTATAAGACCTAAATTTCAAATTAACTTCAAGCACAGTGCAAATAAATAAAATAGTCGATTCTATCTAGAATACCTGTTTATTAGCTCCTCTATTAAGAGGGTGTGTGCTCTCAAACAGTTTATTTCCTTAATCCGCGAGATTTGTCAAGTTCTATAATTTATCAAGGAATACGCTTACCAGAACATGATGCGAGTACCTCCTATTATTATTCCGACAGCGTTGGGTCATGATCTCACCTGATCCGCTATACACGCTAGAAAACTTCTGCGCACATCACACCAACACTCTTCTTTTTTCCATAACCTTAATTAATTTCAATTCAATTTCCTGCCGCTTTTATACGACTTCAGGATATCTAATCACTCCACTTCCGAAGTTTTCTTAATTTTCACTACATTCCATTTGATTGGGAAGAAGCTTGGAACTTAAATATAAAATCAGAAAGAAACCCCAGGAGTTAGTTGAAGAGAAAAATTAGCTTTTGTTACGATTTTAAATATTAAATATCTAGGTATCCATCTTTAAAATATCTAGGATCCATCAAAAATACATTTTCTAATCAGATGAAAGGAAATAATTTTATTATGAAGTGATGACATTCGAAATTTTCTAAGAAATCTTTGAAATTAGAAATAACAGCTTACTTTATAATATTTTTGGTCACTAATGAAAATTTCAGAGTTTGTACAATTTTCGTACATCTAAAAATGGTCCACTTAGTGGCTACTACACTAACTTAGTGGCTACTACACTACTTTATAGACCTCCTACATTTGTTGCATGTTTTTAATTACTTTTGTATTTGTTTCATTTAAAAAAAAGAACAGAAATTGAAAATAATTTTCAAAATACGAAATAGTAATAATTAATGACATTTTTAAGTAATATCTTAAAATTAATAATATTTCTTAATTTGAAATAGTATATTTAAAATCAATTTACATTTACTTAACAAGATTTAAATTCTTTTTCGCCATTGAACAATAAATTCTTTGTTATCAGCCGCAGATTTGTAAGCAGGTTTATTTTTAGTTTCATATTTCTATTTTTTATTTTGATGAACATGACTTTCTTTGGGAGATTAATTCCAGCAAAGACTGTTGCCAAACATTAAACACAAATGTGTCCGTATTTGGTTCTGACAAAACAGAAATTATGTACGGTGATGCTTTGCACTGCGTAATGTAATATCTCCTTTTCCAAAGCCACATGTTTTATTTCAGATTTAGAAAGACGACTTATAATATAAATTTAAAAGCTAATTTCTTATTAAAAATTGCTGCCATAGATCTGGAAAATATTTTTGTTCCTGTTGCAGTAGAAAAAAAGTTACAAATTTAAAAGGAGACTCGAAAAATTTATTTAAACTAGATTTTACCAAAAGTTAAGCATAATTCGCATCAGGCGAAAAATGTGAATTAATATTGGTGAACTCTTTCGAAATAACTTATGGAGTTACATTAGATGAAAATGAAACTTAATCTGTATTCAAAGCATTTCAAATGACGTACGCACTCGGCATTAGTAGTTATATTCAGACGTTTCGTGTAGGAATTGACAAAGAATCCGTACGGTAAATTTTTTTTCCCAAGACAATGCGCCGTCTCATTCCACATTGTCTGTTAAGAGATTTCTAGCCAAGTAGAGCATCCCAGTATTAGGCCATCCACCTTATTCGCCGGTTCTTGAGCCATGCGACTTCTATCTGTTTCTTAAGGAGAAATTTGCATTAAAAGGAACGAGATACGAATCCGCTGAAGCTGTGAAAGAGAAAGCGGCACGCGTCCTGAAGGAACTGACAGACTTCCAGCACTGTTTTACACATTGGAAGATTCGCGAGGAACGTTGTGAGGATAGAGAAGGGGTGTATATTGTAGATGATAATAAGTAAATATGTATGGTATCAAAATAAAATGTTTTGCAGTGACAGTCTCGTTATTTAGTAGCTACGTCTTGTATAATGCGCTCATAAGTTTTATTTATTTTGAGAAAAAAAATGTTAAAACTGAAAAATAAAAAAAAATTATTTGAACAAAATTTCGATTTTCCTCAATAACTTTATGAGATTTACTAAACTTTTGGCATCAAAACGTTCAGAAAAAAAGGGGGTTCTATAGGTTTTTTTTCAAAAAATCGAAATTTTTAAGAGTTTAAGGATACTGAAACCTCTTAAAGCTCTCATCTACCTGCCATTTTGATTTCGTACATGTGTAGTCAATCTATAGAATTTCTACTACCGTCCTCAAATCTAGACTATTTTATCTATTTAAGATTCATATCGATAAAATAGCCTAGATTTGAGAAGGAAAACATAAATTCCATAGGATTAACTTTACGTTCCGGAAATAAAAATGGCCGGTATAGACGAAAGCATTAATAATTCGAGATAAAAAAAAAAATCAACGTTTTTAAAAACAACGTTTTTATATGGTGGCAAAGTTTATTAAAAATAATTATTGAAAAATTAGTTAAAACTTATCGCAAATGTCTAAATATTGCATTGTTAGGCGAGTAAGAACGATTCCCAAAGTTTCAGAGCTCTAGCTTGATGGTAAGTTGGTTAAATTAACGATCGAAAATTAGTTAAAACTTATCGCAAATGTCTAAATATTGCATTGTTAGGCTAATAAGAACGATTCCCAAAGTTTCAGAGCTCTAGCTTGATGGGAAGTTGGTTAAATTAACGATCGAAAATTTGATGACACACTGACACACACACACCAAGGGAAATACATAAAAACGTTGTAAAAAGAATTAATAAATTTTGCGATACTTCCTAATTTGAAATGGCAAATAGCAAAACAGAAATCCTTCTTTTCATTTTTAATCCAGCATATATTTTCTCAGTTATATGATACTACTACTTGAGAACGCAATACAATTTTACAAGCGAATATAGCATGTTAATACATGCACATTTTTGCACGAAAAACGCTAAAATAATTCGAAATTAGATAACGCTATTTGAGGTTGTTCAAATCTTACGAACATTCAAATATCTCGAGCTCTCTCTTTGAAATTGTCTTTTTTTAAACACAAATATGCCAAAATATATTGAGAAAAATATATTTAAAACATCAATAAAAAAAAAAAAAACCTTTGTGAATATTTAATACTCAATTCCGATTGAGGGGAAAGGCATTGTTTAAAACAAAGCGTAGTCTTATATCAGGTGTAATAAGTAGCAGAGTTAAACAATTCAAGATCCCAGAAACAAAAATAAAAAAGTTTGCACGATCTAATGCTTCAGTTCATTTCCAAGAAATCACTGGAATTCGCCAACGTATTATTTACACAGAAATGCTTTAGATCTGTCTACTATCTTAGGGTTGTCGACCCATATCAAATTTTTTTTGTTACTGTCTCCTCCTTTATTTACTCATTTCCCCCTCTCTTTTCGCTATTCAAGACCTATTTCGTGTGATGTCACGTGAACACGAAGAGAAGAGGGGGAAGGCCGCAGTCAAACGAACGTTCTAACAGATTGTGATGCAATTATGACAGATTCTATAAAAAGAAGAGCTCGGGATATTCTGTAGAGCTTGCCAAGAAGTTATTCATTTTCAGGTCGGGAGACGATGAAGGCTCCGATTGTTTCGTGTGGAGTGTTGCTGACCCGACAAGAGGAGAAGGTTTTTAAATTCTAAGCGTTTCCGAAATAATGAATGAACGAAAACAAACAAAAAAAAAAACGTTTCTGCAATTAATGTTGTTTTAATTCTTGAAATTATCCTATTTTGAGGGTACTTAAATTCTAATTATACGAAACAAAGTACTTTCTAAAAAAAATATAAGATATATAAAATAGTTTCTTTTCATATATACTCTTTTTTGGCCGCTAGCTGACACTTTTGTCTGATTCAACGCATGGGACGAAAGAAATCGTTTTTCTGTCTTTAATTAATAAATGATTATTTAAGAAAATAATTTTAATTAGATGTGATAAGTACCCATCAGATGGTATGAATGATTTATGTCTGAAATCAAGGCGAAGCTTTTGATTTTATGAACAGGCTTTTAAATGATTGATTATTAAGGTCGTATTTAGAAGCAACGCGGAAGATATTGGCCGCGGATCTCGCTATTTTGAACCACGATCAAGTTCAAGCATCCACAGCATGCCCATACACATCATCATTTCTACCGTGGATTTTGGGAGACATAGGGATGTACAATAATCAGGAAAAGGTCATGGAGACGTGAAATCCATGGTAAAAATGAACGATGTGTAAGAAAACTCGCACTTTATGCTTTCCGTTACAGCGTCATCTATAGGTTCATCACTTGCTGTCCGCCTATGCATTGAAAGGATGAAAATTGCTTATTTAGATGTTTTCTATCACCCCTTAAATTTTTGCCTATGAGTTTCAAAATACCCTGTAAATTTTATTAATACAGTAATCTATCAATAATAGTGATAAGATTGTTGTAAATATTGAGTTATTGTCTCTTTTCACCAATCTGAGGCTTTTAGCTGTTTGTAAATCATTCCCATTACATAATGAAAGAAGAGTTGCTATATGGTTGCATCGTTATTACATTATTAATTGCACAAATTAACAAAGTATTCTACAAATGTAATGCGTATGAATCAACTTCTCTTCTAATTCTTGAAAAATGTTGGTTCGTATCTTGATTCCACAAAAATCCATCGTGGGGAGGGACTAATTTACTTTAAATCTGTTGCGGACAAACTACTCAATTTGGAGCATTATGAAAGTCAAGTTGGTTTTCAGCTGAGGTATCACCCTCGTCGCTTGACAGTGGCTCAAAATCAGGAAGTCCGTCACCATAGGCCTTCGTGGTGCCTCTAAGAGCGACGTTGTGAACGCGGCAGCCTAGAGGTCAAGGTCGTGGTCGCTTTCGAAGGATCGTAGGTTCAAGCCTTGATGCCGTTAAAGTCTCACTGCATAGAGGACCTAATGCACGTTAAATTTTTTTCGAGGCTCCAAGTCCTCCCAATGGAGTGGTTTGGAAGTTTGAAGGGGTAGGTGCAAGCTCAGGTGTCAGTCTCGTCATTCGACCGAGGTTCAAAATTATGAGGTCCGTCACCAATAGCCCTCGTGTTGCTTCTAGTGCGACGTTAATAAATAACCACATTCACATTACTAAGAGCGATGTTTATACACAGTCAGCAAATCCATGAAAAAAAAATCTTTTTCAAAACTACATCCTTGAATTAAAAAATATGCTTTATTCCAAGGATTGAGCATTATTTTTTAGGATTCGATTTTCTTCAATTAAACAAAAATTATACACAGAGGTACTTAGTTATTGATTCTCGATTAGTTGAAAGATTATTACATAAGATATTACTTGGCCTATGATAATCCATCCTTCTTCAAATGTTCTACAAATTCCCACAAAAGTTTAGGAACTCAATTGGAATTCATGTTCGGCAGCTCTCTCAATTGACTTTCGTAGAATACACATTTAATATATAAGTGGAATATTAAGAAGGAAAAAAATACAAATCATCGATCAAAAATGTGAATACATTTAGACAAAACGTGCTCGATAAAAGACCCATTTATAACTATATTAAAGAATTTTATATAATTTCGAAATTAAACATGAATTGAAAAAAGAAGATAAATCATTTTCAATTTTATCTTTGCCAACAATATTAAGAACAATTCAACTTGCTTCTGGTAATATATTTATAAGGATAAAAAATTAACTTTGTGTTACTAATGTACACAAAGCTACAAGTTACGTTCGAACTGATGAACATGTCGCCTATAGTCCTCGCGTTGCTTCTCAGTGCCACGTTAATAAATGATCACATCCTCATACATTGTTGAATATTCTTCAAATATTCTCAGGAAAGTATTAAAAATTGTAATTAAAAGAAGAAAAAAAAATTAATTGGCGCGTCAAACCATCCACAATGAAGTAATCCATTTATTCATAAATGATAAATAAACTTTTAATTTAATGTATGCATTTAGTTTCTCACAAAAACTTAAAAGTAATTATTCAAAAATTAATGCATTATCATCTTTATCAAGCTATTTTCTTTATTATCACGAAAAATTCCATTCAGTTTCGTGTTTTGATGCGAGTTTCGTTTAGTTATTGCAATACCGCAGAAAGCTAACGACCCGTTTTCCTCTAACCTTGACGAATGCTTTCTTTGATTTATTTCTATTTGCGCAGATGGACCCAAATTGCATGTCTAGATCGTGTCCTTTACAAATAACGATGAGGCATTAATCATGTCCGCATTCAGAGATTTGTGGAAAGGAATGAAAACATTACGTTTCGAATGGCTCTAAGTCAGTTAGTAACTTTCAAACTATGCTGCGTGTACCCCTATGAATTTGCGAAAGATGTGTGTGCCTAGGAGATACGCGAGCAGTACTATAGTTATAGACTGTTACTTTAGGATAAACGTGCCAAGGTCACTCATTTTCGTTTCTCTTCGTCGGTTACCATGGTAACGACTAATGTATCAACACCACTGCATTTATTTTCAACACTTCAGTTAAGGTCTGAATTTCTTTGCGTTTGGACGTGCTTTATGTTAAATGTAAAGTTTATTTTAAATGTCTACAAATAACGTTTTTTTTTTTTTTTTTACAAAATGATAATTTTTTTTAAAAATGAAAGTATATAAACTATTAAAACATATCCTGATAAAATATCAATGTAATACCAATGCGTATACAAATTTGTTTTATTTAAAAAAAATTAATTAGCTGTTTAGTACCGTTACATAAAAGTGAAAGAAAATTAAATGTTTTTATTTACATGTTAACAATATTTCTAAAATGTTATACAGATTTTAAACAAATATTTTAATGATGCAAACTTTTTTTTAAATAAAAACTAACGGTGAGCGTTAAACTCAAAATTTCATTTTCATTAGAAATCTATTTACGAAAATCAAACGAAGTGGGGGAAGAAAAGTGGTGTTCATTCTCAACTGTTGTTGCCATAGTTATAGACGGCAGTGGGGTAAAAATATGGAACTTTGAAGCACCTATCTAAAATAACATACTTGTAATAAAGTTGATTCTTGGTGAACGGATCCAAAGATGCGCTCTAAATCGTGTTTCTTAAATTGTGCTAAGTGTTCCCCCTACGAATTCGTGAAAGATATATCTGAAGTACACGAATGGTTCTGAAAAAATAACTGATTCTTAGTGACTGGATTCGAAACTGCACTCTAAATCCATGTTTCTATCTCCCTCTATAAATCCGTGAAAGATATAACCAAATTTTACGAGTGACCCTAAAAAAACTGATTCTTGGGGAACGGATTTAATGGTGTATCAGTAAAATTTCTTCCTGAATAATAATAACCGAAACAACGCATGGAAATTTTGAAAATAATTAAAGTAACTCTAGAGATCGTGCGTGTGTGAGTGGAAATTTCTGAAATACTATGAAATTTCTGAGTTGTAAAAATAGCTAAATCACACACATCCATCGCTATATTCGCTGAAAAATAATATTGAAAAACTTGTTTAAAAAAAAAGGTATATATTTCTTATTTAGAACTATTTATTTCGTTTGTGAATTATTTGTTACACTCTCAAGAAAAAGTTACCCGTATGTGATTTTTCAAAATTTAATGTAAGATATTTACTCAGGTGTCGTCCTCGTCACTTGACCGTGGTTCATAATTACGAGGTCCGTCACCAATAGCCCTCGTGTTGCTTCTAGTGCGACGTTAATAAATTAACTAAACTAATCTTTTACTTTTCGTGATATTTTAGCAATGTTTTAATTTCAAGTGCCAATTAGACAATGTCTACTCTTGCTGCATAGAATTATAAAAAAAATAGCAATATTTGGTTTTTGTGATATATGTGATGTGAATTTGTAATTTTCTTCGAACTAAAATTACATATTCATCTTCAAATTTTCGATTTCATGAACAGAAAAGAAGGAAAGATCTACAAATTAGATAGGTGTCACTTACTAAAAGATAAAAATTCGAGACAGAATAACAATCTATATGTATAATTATAAAAAATAAAACCTGTCGAAAGTATAGCCGTTCCGAAAAGCAAAGCTTGAATTAAATACTAAAAAACAAATAATAAAACCGGCGACGAATAACTTTTTTAAAAAATAGCTTTAGATATTCAGGGTTATCTATTAGTCTTCCTTCTCGAATCAAATTATCAAACATTCCTTTCAAAATTTAAGACCTGGATACCAGTCCTATATCTTTTGAATTTTATCACACATTTTGAATAATTTTCTTTCGAATGCTAATTTTACGAGTCCTCTTCTTGGTATCATTGCAGATAACGAGTTGTAGAGAAGCATTCGCGTTTTTAGGTGCCGCGAAGTGACACCTTTTGAACATAAATACTGAAATTTAGATGCTCATTTAAATGGTCTGGGAATACAATTGGAGGCTAGTTAGGAATCCAAATGTAAGCCACAAGAGGGGAAGAGTACAAATTGCTCAACAAAAAGGCATTATTTTAGTTTGGACTTGACCTTCATTTGGAAAGCGACTTTCAAATGTCATGCCGATGAATTGTTTTGAATGAAAATGGCTGATTGGCGGTTTATTAAATATTCCCCCCCCCCGCGCGGTACCTATGTTGTACGACATGAGGTTCTTTAACTATAGCCAGTAGGCTTTGACATTTTGAACCACCGTCAAAAGACGAAGTCGACATCTGAACTGGTACTCTACTGTCCACATATAAACGACTCCAAGAAATAGTTTATCTCTCTAAATAACGATTGATACTCTCAATTAATAATTTTTTTTTCTTTTCGAATACCGCATTTGTGGAAGAAACATTTATTTTCGGCAAGATAAATAAAAAATAATAATAATTGAAATTGGTTTTGCTAATTTCCTTAACACGTGTGATACAGTTTTTTTTTTTTTTTTCCCTTATTTTTTTTTAAATTCCTACTATTAGCTCACACTCTCCTTATATATATCTTGTTCAAATTTACAATCGTTAATAAAATATTTTTTATATTCATCCACTCAAGTTCAAATTCATTTTTTTTAAACTTCTAGTGGATGATACTTGATGTTAATACAGTTTTTTCAAATATTAATTCCTTAACTAAATTTAATTGGTGAAAATACAATTTAGCCCAACCACTTGGTTGCGACTTTGTGCATTCCTTTAATATTCCTCGAAATCGTTTGTTTCCTAATTTTAGCAATAACTCAAAACAATATCCAAAAAACAAAAACAAACAAAAAAATCTGAAAAACAGAGAATAATTTCTTAAATTTAATAAATAAAAAATATTACATATTTGTGAAGATTTAGTCTTACATTGCGAGTCGAACAAAAAAAAAAAGCCTTTAAAGTTTTCTTCAAAAAATTTAATGTGTTCTGCAAATTCCTCACAAAAATATATCATAACTAATCATCAGACCATAGATTCAAAGAAAAGAGCAGCTTACATTTTTATTAGCACCAATAACAATAATACAATTTTATCATTTTTCCTATGTGGATTTTCAACGAAGACCTTTTACAACTGATTTACAGGTTGGTTGGTTTTTTGAACGTCGCACTAGAATAACACTAGGGCTATTGGCGACGGACCTCGTAATTTTGAACCTCGGTCAAGTGACGAGGGCGACTCCTGAGCTGGCACCCCCTCTCCTAATTTTCACACCACGCCAATGGGAGGATTGGACTTTCAGCCTCGACAGATTTAACGTGCATAATGAATGAATGTAAAGTTTATTGGCGCAAGAGCCAGATATGGCTATGCTGTGCCAAACAAGATTAAACTGTGGTCTGGACGTGAAGTTGAAAAAAGGGTAAAAATGGTTGACAAGAAGGAAGGTCGAAAATAGAGAAGGATCGCTAGGGTATTCCGGGAGTGCGTCACCCGTGTTTACCAAAGACGGTAAACCCCATGGGAAAGAAAAAGATCACTAAGGTGCCTCGGGGTCATGATACCCGTACTTGCCTGAAGTTAACGTGCATAAACCTTGACTACACGGCGGGTTTTTTATGGTATCACAGATTCGAACCCCCGACTCGACGAAAAATGCCGACCGCGAGTCCGCGACCATGACCACTAGGCTACCGCGGCCACTATAAGTGATTTACAAAGAAGAAATTTATATATATTGGACAGACAAACAAAAAAGAAGACATTTAAGTATATTTGAGAATTCAATGATAAAAAACAATTGTCGAGATTAATATCAATAGTAATGTTTTCCAGTGCAATATTGAAATAAGATTAATATTGCATTATTATATTCTTGAGCGAATCAAATATATAGAGCCTTTATTAAAAATAAATAACATGGTTTATGTATTATTTCGCCTGAATCTCGGACATTCGTGTTGCTTACTTAAAAGAATCTGTTATGCTTTTTTGAACAACTGCCTTTTGATAGCAGAAACTTTTTATCAATGAAAATAATATTTCAACAAACGGTAAAAAGAATTTCATGAATCAACTTATTAATCGTTTCCTGATCCGATATGTATCTCAGTTATCAAAGTGATCCTTTTCAGAATGAATTTTCGCAGTCATTACATCTCAACGTTTGATTGATTTTCATATCAAGTTTGTTACTAAATGACTATATTCTTTTCTCCAAATATATCTCAAGGAAATGTGATATCTACATATTACTGGAATTAATATCAACACATTTTTTTTTCTAAACTTATCGTACCATAGATTTTTTACACCCATGTGGTGACCGGTGTGAAAGAAAAGTTCCACTGTAGCTCATGCATGTCGTAAAAGGCGACTAATATGGGTACCCAGCGTTTGAGGTATAGCCAGGCACTCTACCCCTGGGGGTTATATCAGGGGACCTCAGGGACTTGCCTTCTTCAGGTAAGTCCGGGCATCGTGACCCCGAGGCACCCCAGTGATCTTTCCCCCTTCCGATAAGGTTTATTGTCTTTGGTAAACAAGGGTGACGCACTCCCGGGATATCCTAGCGATCCTTCTCTATTTTCGATCCTCCTTCTTGTCAACAAAAATTTAACCTTTTTTTTTTCCAGTTTTTTCTCACGTTTAGATCACAGTTTTAAATTTTACTAGCTTTATACTAGCTTACTCACTTTGTTTGGCACAGCATGCTTACATCTGGTTTTTGCGCCATTACAAATACTATCACTTAATCACTCATTCAGATGTCTAGATCACAGCTACACCTTTGCCCTCAGGGGCTTACCTACTTCAGGTAAGTACGGGCTATACGAACCCGAGGAACCTGAGAGATCATTTCTTTCTCATGAAGTTTACTGTCTTTAGTAAACAAGGATGACGCGTCCCCAGGTTAACCCTAGCGATCCTTCTCTGTTTTCGACTTGTCAACCAATTTTTGTCTTTTTTCAATTTCTTCACGTCTAGACACCTTAGTTAAATCTTGTTTGGCGCAGCATAGCCATATGTGGCTCTTGCTCCAATAAATTTTACATTCACTAACTCACTCCCAACTACACCTTGTTTGGCGCAGCATGGCCTCATCTGGCTCTTGCGCCATAAAATTTCACCATTACCACCTCATAGATCTGATATATATATATATATAAATTAGACGAAATTCAGATGAAGAAAAAAATTTTAAGCTACATTTAAATCTTTTTAACAGAAGGGGAAATGCAAAATAGAAATACACAGTTTAACATTATTACTTTGCTAACTAAAGTTCCGCTACTTCTCAACACTCTAACTATTCACGCATTAGTAATTCTAAGCTGTGTCCTGTAGTTCCCCCTTCATTTTTAAACATATTCCCCATTCTATCTTCTTATAAACATTTTTTAATTCAGTATTATAATTGTGATCACTTATGTCATACAATTCTTATTCTCTCATTAAGAGAGCAGATTTTCGAGATTTTGCGAAACAATTTTCCAGAAATAAAATTTCCCTTTTTAACCTCAATTATATATCTTCTGTATTTTAATCCTTTATTGTCGGGTCGTTTTGATAGTAGAATTTTGCCTGAAGGCGTACTGTGTACACCAATCCATTTTTTGAGTTATTTAATCAAATTTTCAGAAAGACTTTGGTGATCGGGAATGACAGAATAGTCCCACTGTAGCTCATACATGTCGTAAAGGGCGACTAAAATGGGTACCCAACGTCTGGGGTATAGCCGGGCACCCTGCTCTTGGGGATTATATCAGGGGACCTCAGGGACTTGCTTTCTTTAGGAAAATGCGGGCATCACGTCTCAGAGGCATCCTAGTGATCTTTTTCTTTCCTATGGAATTTACTGTCTTTGGTAAATACAGGTGACGCTGACGCGTCCCCGGGTTACCCTAGCGAACCTTCTCTATTTTCGACTCTCCTTCTTGTCAACCAATTTGTGTCTTTTCTTCAATTTCTTCACGTCTAGACCACAGTTAAATCTTGTTTGGCGCATCATAGCCATATCTGGCTCTTGCTCCAATAAACTTTACTTTCTCACTTGACCTTTCTTGTCGACCAATCTATTTTCATTGTTTTAACGTCTAGATCACAGATTTACTTATTTGGCGCAGTATGGCCACATCTGTCTCTTGCGCTAATAAACTTCATTATCACTCACTCACTCACTCATTCAGAAAGAACTTATGCTGATGATTTTTGGCTGAAAAAAAAATTATCAAACTAATCATTTCGAGAAAATTTGCTAAAAGATGTAAAAAAAAAAAATGACTGGCGTATTTCATTCACGCCGCCATCACAGAATAGAGCTGTTAAGTAGAAATGAATATGAAAGGAAAGTCAAAACAATTTCAAAGTGTAAAATATAATTTTAAAAACATTAAACAAGTCTTTAAAAAATATTATTTAAAAAAAATTGAGAAAATCAAACAATCGGTCCTCATAAATGAATTTTGTTGGATAGAATTCTGCAGGAATTTCTATTTCAGTGTACCCCCCAAGGCAGGGGCGTACCCAAAGGGGGGGGGGGGCAAGGGACATAATCACCCCTAAGAATTTTTTGAGGAATTAAAAAATATATTTCAGAATAATATTCTTTTATTATACTGTTAGATGTTCTAAGCGTTAAGAAAATAAAACTTTTTTCCCCTCAGACTTAAATTATTTCGTCAGCAAGAGAAAAACGATTCAATCTGAATCAATTCCTGTTAAAAGAATAGAAAAATCTTTACTGTCTCCCAAATATTCCTCTGGGTCAGTATATAAAGACAAAGAGAGGAGGGTTACTTGTATCCCTATAAAAGATGTTTTTGTGGTCGCGCACTCTCTCGAGTGGTTTTCGTCGAGTCAAGCGTTCGAGCCTTAATCGGGCGTAGCCGGGGCCAATGCCCGTTAAACCTGTCGATGCTCAAAGTCCTTCTGATGGCGTGGTGTGGAAGTTAGGAGAGGAGGTGCCAGCTCAAGTGTCGTTCTCATCGCTTGACCAAGGTTCAAAATTACTAAGGTCCATCGCCAATAGCCAATACCAGCTTCTTAACCGGTCATGGTCCCTTCATTTCTTATTTAAATCGTTTTAATTTAAAAAGTACAAATTTATGTCTCTGTGGCTCTGTTGGAGATGCTGACCACTACGTTTTCTCTGGCCCTTTTACCAGAGATTTTCATTTAAAATGTCCTGTTGTTGAAGCGAAACCTATTTGGCTGAGGTCCGTGTGTGAAAATCCCTACTTACATTCTAAGCTTAAATCCTGTATACTTACGGCTCGTAAAATTACCCAACAAATTTATTAATTGTTTCAAACTTTTATTATATTTCTCAATATTTTTATCATCCCTTACCATGTAGCTATAATTGTATGTCTTGTATATATGTTCACATCTTTGCCTAACACTTCATTTTTGTTTACGAATTTGTGGACGTTTTTGTATTGTGCTATTTAACCTGTTGTGTATCTTATTTCTGCAAGAAAATTTCAACTGCTTCTTGTGTTCTGTCATGTATATTTTTTGTTGTGCAAGTACCTTGTACATTTTATTTATGTACTTTATTTAAAAATTATGTAAATCTTATGTTAGTTTGTCAATAAATGCTGAGAGCGGGGGTGAATGTTTCCCGGGGGGGGCTGTTTGCAGCTCTAAACCCTTTGGGTGAGCTCGGTCCCCTTGGGTATTCTGCCAATATCCCTCGTATAGCTTCTAATGCGACGTTAATAATAATAAAAAAAAAACTACCATTACCCAGCAAACAACTGTAATTTTTGTTCCTCGTACATTACATGAATATAACGTTCAAGTGATAAACAGACAAATAAACAAATCGTTACAATTCCAAACCAAGGATGTAGGAAAGTGTCCACAACCGGTCTTCATTTCCGCGCCAAATGTTCTACGATTACTTGAACAGATTGACATCACTGCCGCACTTAACAACCACATCCCAAACGACTTTCGCGGTTCTTTTTTATCAGATGAGGTTTTGTGTCACTTTCCCTTGATATTCGGGTCGTTTTTCAATCTTTATCTCTCACGGACATCCCATATGGCAGCTAACATTACATAACATTTGTTTCACATCTCGAGTGGCGAGGAGATGATTCATTGAAACATATCCGAAGCATGTTCCGGCTCCTTCAAGTGGTCTCATGAATGTTTCTTCAGGAGTCGTAGTCAAGTGGAAAGACAGCGTGTAGAGTATTTTGGAACTACTTATTTTTCCGCATCAACTTTTTATCGAGTCAGTTACGTCATGCAGAAGGATCGGGAGATAAAAAGGATAACGAAGCATCACAGCAAACGAGACGAGAACAGAAAACGTTACGACGGAAGCAAACATTAACCTCCTTCGTATCTCTCCACTCTTGCAAAACTGATCTTACGGAAATGAACACTTAAGGCTCCCGTCTACCGGCCGTTTTGATTTCGTGAATAATGTTGATCCTATGGAATTTCTACTGTCCCTCTCAAACCTTAAACTATTTGACCTATTTGAATGTAAAAAGGTGCATACGAAAGAGCAGAAAATAATGAAGGTTTTTGCAAAATTACAATTTTGTTCTCCGATTTTTATAAAAATATTTTTACCTCTATTTTATTTATTCGTTTGTGGGTTTCTGATCTTTTAAAAAATGTTCTAAAATGTTTTCAAAAATTGGAGAAGAAAAATAATTTTGCAAAAACCTTCATCATTTTTTATTATTAAATTCCTACTATTAGTTCACACTCTCCCTATATATATCTTGTTCAAATTTTCAATCGTTAATAAAATACTTTTTGTTCATCCACTCCAGTTCAAATACATTTTTTTAAAATTGTAGTGGATGACATTTAATGTTAATACAATTTTTTCAAATATTAATTCATTAATTAAATTTAGTTGGTAAAAATGCAGTTTAGCTCAACCACTTGGCGCGATTTCAAAAATTGCCAAACTTGGCGACTTTTTTTGGTTGAACGTTAAATCCGCGAAGCGGACAGGGTAGCCACATTTGGCAAAATACCGCCACATCATTCCTGTCGCCAAAGGTGGTTGGGCTAAACTGCATTCCAACCATTTAATTTACCGGATGAATTTATTTTGCCACTTAATATTGTGATTCTGTCATATGTATATACATATTTCTATTAATTGTAATTATTTAATAAGAAGTAACTAAAATAAAAAATTTCTTTGTTGGAATTGACTTGAATTTTTTTTTTTTTTTTTTTTAATATTATTTGTTACTGTTTCGCATGCACGTTTTTGCATTCAAATAGATTAAACGGTTAAGATTTGAGGACGGTAATGTGAAATCCATGGAATCGACATTACATTCACAAAATCAAAATGGTCGATAGACGGGAGCCTTAATAAAAATATTTTTTTAAAAAAAAAAAATCAGTTTTCTTATTTCAAGATGGACTAAGGGATATTAAAATATTTTTAAACGTAAGAAAATAATATATAATTCATAAAACTTAAGCCGCTTAATTGAGATACCTATATAATTATCGATACATTAAATATCTCCCATAGCTACTTCCTTATAAATGATATCAAAAGAAGTATTGAAGCTTAAATGTCATGTATTAATTTTTACACTTTTAGCCTGTCTTTAAATAAAAGCTTGATTTAAAAAAAAAATCCATTTTACTTTTACTTCATTCTTTTAATCTGAAACTATACGATTAAATATATATACGTGTGTGCAAAATTTTAACTCAATTGGACGCCTGACGTTTGGTTATGACGTTTCAATTCTGATATGTGAAGGGGAAAAAATCTATTTTCATTGACAGTCTAGAACATGGATCAGCAAACTATGGTCCGCAGTTGATATTGTTTTATCCGTTGGTACGATACATATATTATCCGCGGATTAATACTGTTTTAACCCATTGGCTTACACAGCCGGCCATACATTTCAAGTTCATTATTACGTTGCCGACTGTGAGACGGACTGAGCTGATGTAGCTTCTTCTTAGAGTATCCTTCTTTCCATCAACAGATGCAGTCATGCTACAGACCATTAGAAAGCTGAGAATTCGATATATTGAATGTTGTAAAACACATTCGATTTATTTAAAAAAAATGTTTAAAAAACGCGAGTTATAAATAATTGCTTTTGGAGATTTCTCCAATTATGCAGAAGAATGGCGTACCTTAAGAAATATCTCTCTGAAAAGAAATTTAGATTCCCTTTTCTTCAAATTCTATTTCTTTTAATTTTCTTAAGACTTATCTTCTTAAAAATAAAGAATAAATATAGAGTCGACTACGGCAAAAATATTAGTAAGCGAATTGGTTAACATGAAAAGGCTACGATAGCCCTTTCAAGACCTTGATGCAAGAACAAAAGACGTTTCCATAATCATAATCTATTTGGCTCCACAATGGGAGCTTCCATTATATCTTCGATTGGAAGAGACTGATTTGCAAAGTGATGATATAACTCAAACTGATGTTTAAAAAAGAAATGAATCCAACCCAATTCTTTAAGTATGTTTGAAAAAATGAATACGGTCAATCAAAATTATATCCTCGGGAATTTATATCTGTATTTGGGAGAAGTTACAATGCGAAAGAGCATTTTTTGGAAATGAAGTTCATAAAATTATAACTATTATATTAGCAGACGACCATTTGCAAAACATTTTACTCGTAGGAAAAGCAAATTTCCATCTCCAGTGGGATGAAATATTATTTCAGTAAAAACAATTACATTAATCGCATTAGTATCCAATTTAACCCGTTCTGTAGCGTGTGGCGATTCTGCTAGAGTAAGGTGACCAGATTTTAACATTCGAAAAGCGGGACACCATTAACGGGGGGAACGGTCATGATTAAAAATTTGGTACCTAAAAAATACCTACCTTTGGTACCTAAATAATTTACAAACATAAATCATCTGAATAGCTTATTTGTTGGCATCATTTGTTTAACTAGCACTGGCACGCAGTACGATGTGTATCGTACGAGAGACGGTTACAAAACTCAATATGCGAAGGCGTTACTTCGTGGACGACCAACAAACTCCTCACACCCTGACCCTTCTCCTCTCTAAAATTCCCCTCCGTTTGCAATTGTTGTACGAGATGTAATTCCTTTGCAACAATGTTCCAAATGGTGCTAGATCACTAGTGGAAAATATCTCCATAAGAATAAAATTGGTGGAAGTGTACAAAGTGTTATCTCTTCATTTTACAGTTACGAAATGTTTTCGTCTCTGCCAATGCCGAAAAATGTCACTGTTCATTAAGTCTAAACAATGGTGAACTGACAAATGATCAAGGCGAACTTTGATAAGCAGTTCCTGATAATCAGTTTTCAACAATTATTTTTATTATTAAAGTGTAACATTATAAAATTTACAAAAATATGAAGCTCATATCATGGTGAAATAGCTACATGGAAGCCGAAAATCGTATATTCCCTTCCCGTTCTCCCGTCGTTCCCTAGCTTGTCATGCATTCTTTCTAAAAATCGGGACTTTCTTAAGATCCCGGGGGGGGGGGGGGGGGGTGTTAATTAAAATAAAAAAAAGAAGAAAAAAGAAAAAATTAGATTAAGAAGTTCCCCCCCCCCCCCCCGGGGGTATCTTAATAATGCCCCGACGTCTGGTCACCTTGTGCTAGAGGGTGTACCCGGTGAGAGAGAAAAGACTAGGCGGTTTTGTAGTAAGGTAAGGAAGAGAAAAAAGACCAGTGACGCTGAAGTCAGTGGAATATTTTGCGGCTTCCTGTTACAATCACGAAGATAATAATTAAATGAATTATTTCCAAGAAAAGCGTCTTTTAGGTGTGATCTGAGAGTGAGGGGAAAACATGAACCACCCTCATAAAGCACAAAGAAACGCCAAACAGAACCTGCTGCATGTTTATTAGCAAAGGAAAATATTTTATTCCGTTTTCAGCATGCGTATAGAAATGTTATATGTAAAAAAATAACACTTCCTAATCCAAAATTACTTTTCCTGTTTCTTTGTAAACTGTAAAAATATATCTTCGAGTTTGCTTCCTGGTATACCGAGACTAAAAATTTTATGATTTGGCTTTTCCAAAAAAAAATTGAGGACATCTGGATTAGAAGATAAAAAAAAATTGAAAACATTTATAAGAAAACGAAAGTAAAAATACGAAGTGTAGCGTTGGGCTATCTATTCACGATTTTCTCTTCACTAATCTCAGGTAAGTAATTTTTTGTAAGTTTAATAATTTGAATTGCGTAAAATTACAATTTTTCCCCAACCAATTGAAACGTGATGAGGTAAATTATGTGAAGACACAAAAAAAAAAAAAAAAAAAAAAAAAAATGCAGTGAATTGAATCAGAAATAGAGTGATATATAAGTGAAACAGCATTGAAAGGAAAGGGAGACAGAAGATAATGGTACATTTTGATTGTGAAGCATTGTAATTAATCGTTTATGTTGTTAGTGAATCTGCTTTATTCGAGAAGTGCTAGAATCTTAATGAGTGATTCGGTAAGCTCAGACATTATTATTAAAACATAAACTAGGATTGATTGAATTAAAAGGCATTCGAAAAAGAGATATGGGATATTCTCAATAAACTGTGTCGTGTTTCTCTTGAATTTGTTCAATTGGAGTTTTACAGACTATTTTATAAGACTTTAAGATGGTTGTAAGTAATAAATAATGGAGGAAATACGTCACTGTAGTAAAATAAAATACGTTAATTTATACCTGCTGGTGACGTCAAAATATGATATTGACACTTGATGGATTTTCTGCGAGAGTAAATGTTTCAAATGTGGCAGGATATTTAAGATACTTCCCAAATCCTTCCTTCAACTTTATGTACGTGATGGTTATTCAATTTAATTCGATTTAACAAGCATTACTTTCCACTTTATTCCTCACTTTCGTCTTTGGAGGAGTAAAAATGTGATAGAACGTCCCATTAAAACGTACTTGATTCTGAAATTGGTAATAAAGAATGTTCTAACAGAATAATTGTTCGAGTTCGATTTTGCAGATCGAGGCATCAAAAACAATGAGCAGCACATTGCAAACTGCATGTCAATCAACAGTCTAGCCGGATTCGAAATATGTTAGAAACAAATGTAAGCTTTCACTCAAAAAGAAAGAGAGAGAATTTGAAAATGGACCTTTTAGAGCATCCTATATTTGGGGTACACTTTTAGTCATGGCCAGGGGTAATCCAGTAAAAAGTTTGCGACTTAGATGTACATTGAGGAGAAGTTGAGATCAAGTATTGTTTTCTTTATTGGCGTCTTATCAACCGAGTTGAAATTCAATTCAATACATATAATGTCAAAAAAATATCTGCTTCTAATGATATATGACGTTTCTAAGCAAATTGGTGCCACCATTGTGTGCTGCTATCTGTTAAACGGAGCCAAAACGTATTTGACACTGATTCATAGGTTAGTCTTGATTTTCTTCCAGATCAAAATTTTATTGCTCTCACGTCAAGTTGTCTTCGTGAATGGGACTCGGAATCTTCATTAAACACCGGAAACTAAGCTACAATCAAAGCAATTAATTGATTCCGGTGAATCTGCTCGAAATGAGGCGAAGTTGGTCTCTTCGGCTGGAAAAGTTATAGTCTCGAATTTTTTTTGAATCCCCGTTTACAAAAGATAGGAAAGAAAATAATCACTAGGGTGCCTAGGGTTCATGATGCCTATACCTACCTAAAGAAGGAGCTCTTTTTATTAGAATATATTGCTCATGTAAATCTTAAATTAATATTTCCAATTTATATCTATGATTAATTGTAGCTTTTAATCAATATAATATTATTTTATTGGCATATAAAAATGTATAAAAATATAATGAATGTAAATGAAAAAAAAATAGTTAATTAAAAAATGAAATTTTGTAATGTTTAATCAGAATTCATTTAAAAGTCTGCACTTGATACTTCCAAAGATACCATGAATTCCTTACTCCTGATTAGCATATAATCTTTAAAAACAGTGGAACAGATCTTTACCTTTTTGTCAAGTTAATTAAAGTATAAGCCATCACTTTAATTCATTTCTTTCTGACATAACCATTTAGCGATGACATACTCTACTTAAACTTGCTTACTTAACTGAAAAAAACTTTAAAAAACTTAGCTTTACTCTTACTCAAAGCTTTACTTAACTTAGAACTTCACTTACACAAAATCAAGTGGCCGCGGTAGCCTAGTGGTCATGGTTTCTGATTCGTGGCCGGCGGTTTTCGTTCAGTCACGGGTTCGATCCGTGGCCGCTAAAGACCCACCGTGTAGTCGAGGCTGATGCGAGTAAAATCTGTCGGGGCCAAAGTCCTCCCGAAGGCGTGGTGTGGAAGTAAGAGAGGGGGTGACAGCTCTGGTGTCGTCCTCGTCACTTGAACAAGGCTCAAAATGACAAGGTTCGTCGCCAATAGTCACCGTGTTGCTTCTAGTGCGACGTTAATAAAAACTAATCTAATCATCTCGCGGACGACGTGAATGGCAACCGATGGTAGTAGCTTTTGTAGATTGCTATCGTGACTTCGCTGTTATTGCCGTTTGCATCATTATGTTTTGGATGTACCGTGAAACCATACATTTTCGTTTTCAAACCAAACTGTCATCGTGAGGGTAATAATATTTTGCATTATGACGAGAAATGTATTAGTGTCATGGTATTTCGAAATTTCTTTTGCAGTCATCAGAATACTAGAGGACATCGTAAACTTAAAATTATTTTTAAAAAATCGCCAAGAAATCTGAATAAAATTAATTCTGCATATTAGTTGGTCCTTATGTGAATAATTTTGTAAATCACAGCTGTTCATATTGATCTGTTTGGCTTCAAGATGCGTAGACTGAAGTAGCCTACAGTATCGAAAAGTTTTAATTTTTCCCCCGGATTTCGTAAAAGTTTAACAATAACTAAAAACAATTCAGACAGGAACTTAATTTTTAATAATTATTCTTGAGACTTCTGTACATAGTCACCGACCAGAGTTATACATTTCTATTAGCGTTCCCTGACCTTTCGAAGGTAGTCATTGTAGAACTCAAGACATCTTCTTCATGATGCTAATTACTGCAATTTTCGACTTCCTGAAACCAAGCAAATCTACATAAATAGCTGTCATTTAGGCCTCTTAATTTTTATTGATATATTGAAGCCTTTTAGGAATTTTACGTGTCATTTAAAGGGTTAGGGGGCTGGTTCACGCCAAATGTGTCAAGGCTCAAGGTCTTAGCGTTGGCGTGGTGTGGAAATTGGGAGACTGGAGTTCCATCTCATGACCACTTGAGTGTGGCTCAAAATTATGAAGTTCGTCACCCATAGCCTTCGTGTTGTTTCTCAAAGAGAAGTTAAAAAGACACTGATCGTATGTGTGGGCCAGCAAACATGACTCGATCTGTTTCAGTGACAATTTCATATTTTGTTCTTGTTAGTGTCGGGAGTGTTTAAAGAGTGTTCAGAATGAATTCCGTTCTGTAGCGTTACCGTTTGTATGATGAAAGTGAAGTATCTGGTGCACGCCAAATTTGGCGATTTGGGGGTTCAATATCGATTTGATTTTGGCGATTAATTTCATTGAAAATTTCACAGATTGATCTTATCAATGCCAGAAGTATATATATATATATATATATATACACGTAAGTGTGCGCTTGCAAGTGATGAATTCGATGCCAATTCAAATTCTCACAATAACACATCAATCAATAACTCCCGAGACTAACCCAGAGATGGCGCTCGTAGTAAACCAGTAACCAGGTCTTTCAAGAGTACTAACCCTTGCTTGAAACGTGTCAAAATTTTAAGTCGATCGGACCAGAAACAGCTGAGTTATCGAGGTTGGAGTAAAGTCATTTTGTAGTTTGTTTAAAAAATGGAAAAAACCGAGTTTTGTGTTCTGATAAAACATTGTTTTTTAATAGGTAAAAACACCGTGCAAGCGAAACAATGGATTGAAAAATGTTACCCGGACTCTTGTCCATCAAAAGCAACGATTTGTCGGTGGTTTGCCGAGTTTAAACGTGGTCGTACCGACACAAATGACGCGGAACGCTCGGGTAGACCTGTGGAAGCCGTTACACCGGAAAATGTGAGTGAAGTGACAAAAATTATAATGAAAGATCGTAAAGTGAAGCTCCGTGAGATTGCTGAGATGACACAGATATCATATGGAAGTGTATTTACTATCCTTCATGAAAAATTGAGCATGAAAAAGGTTTTTTCCAAGTGGGTGCCGCGATTGCTTTCGATGGAACAAAAACAGCAACGAGTCGATGATTCAGAAAGCTGTTTATCGCTATTTACTCGCAACAAAAAAGATTTCTTGCGAAAAAAAAAATTTTTTTTGAGGGGGAAAAAAAAAAAATTTGGAAAAGCGTTGGAACGATTGTATCACCCTAAAAGGTGATTAACAAAAGGTGTTATGTTGATGAATAAAAAAAAATTTTGCAAAAAAAATGTTGTTGTCAATGTTAGACTCGGGAGTTATTGATCGATGTGTTAAAAACAACTGCTTCTTTCACCTTTACAGCCGCAGGAAGTGACAAATCCTCCCGAACCTCATTAGAGAAATCAAGAACATTCTGCTTTTAATTAAGGGAAATTTCTTTTTATTGAGCTAAATATATTTACACGAAAAAAAATTTCAAAAACTGTCCTTCAGTTACAACGTAATGCAGGCGCTGAATTGTTAGCGATCAAAAGACACCGAGCAGTCATTCTGAAGGAACAATACACTTCTGCGTCAAATATATTAGGCTTGTTGCAGACAGACTGGCTGCATGGCTGCAGCTATTGCGCATGCTCAGCGTGTCGCATTCCCTCTCTACATTTAGTAATGTACACCAGAGCTCTTCAGTAAGTTTTCTGGTTAGTTATACATTGTGTATTGCCCAATCGCATCAGTTGGCTCGCGAGCTTCTTAAAACGAGCTTTGTAATTGTTTCTGAACAAGATTATAGAAAAATTTTGATATAAATTGAGGAGTCAGATAGTTATATTCACATGGTAGTAGGGTATGATTCGAACGACTTATGGTGAAATGTCCTTTGGTACTTTATGCACAATAAAAGTTTAAATCTTTGTTCACAGATGACTCAGCTCCGCGGGCCACAGGTTGACACCTGGCGGGTCCCATGTGGCCCGCGAGTAGGCCAGACCTAGTTTAAACAGTGGTTGCTCGGTTAAATCAAAGTATCAGATGCGATCGTGACGATCAACTATTTTCATATACTTTTATCACAATCTACAAGAAAAATAAATGTCTAATAACTATTCACGGTTTAAGGAATTCCCAGTAATTTACCATTTTACCTAAGGTGACCAGATTTTAACATTCGAAAAGCAGGACACCATTGACAGGGGGGCGGTCTTGATTAAAAATTTCGTATCTAAAAAATACCTGCCTTTGATACCTAAATAAATTACAAACATAAATCATCTGAATAGCTTATTTGTTGACATACGTGAAACTAGCACGCAGTACGATGTGTATCGCATGAGAGACAGTTACAAAACTAAATATGCGAAGGCGTTACTTCGTGGACGACCAGCAAACTCCTTACAGCTTAACCCTTCTCCTCTCTTAAATTTCCCTCCTTTTCCAATTTTTGTATAAGATGTAATTCCTTTGCAACAATGTTCCAAATGGTGCTATATTGTTAGCGGAACATGTCGCCTTAAGAATAAAATCTGTGGAAGAGTACAAAGTGTTCTCTCTTCATTTCACAGCTACAAAATGTTTTCGTCGCTGCCAATGCCAAAAAATGCCACTGTTCATTAAGTCCAAACAACGGTGGTCGTATTCTAGCAACTGATCAAGGCGCACTTTGACAAGCAGTTCCTGATAATCAGTTCTCAACAATTATTTTTATTATTAAAGTGTAACATTATAAAATTTACAAAAATAATGTGAAGCTCATATCCTGGTGAAATAGCTACAAGGAAGCCGAAAACCGTACATTCCCTTCTCGTTCTCAAGCCGTTTCCTTGCTTGTTGTACATTTTTTTAAAAAAATCGGGATTTTTTTAAAACCCCGAGGGACGCGGGATAAATTGTTAAGAATCGGGACTGTACCGCTAAAAGCGGGATGTCTGGTCACCTTAATCTTACCGGTTTTGTTTGAAATTTTACCGAATTACCGATAACGGGAAAAGGCGGTAAATTTGCAATTACTAGAACGGATACGATAACTGTGAAAAAACAATAGTGCTTATTCGAATGCTTTTCTATCATTTATCATTGTGACATTTCGTGTCTCCTCCCTGTGAATTGAATGCAACGCTTCACTCACTTCCTTGTACCGCGCCAAGTACCTATTAAAGGTTGAATGGGACAGAATAGTGTCCATTCAAACAGACTGAATTTATTTTTTACATAAGACTTCTTTCTTACAAAATACGATCCGATAAAATGTGGGAAGATTTAATTTAACATTATATTCGAGTATATAAAAAAAATATATGCATTGCTGTAAAATAAAATCTCTCGTTTAACTAAAAAAGTTGTGCAACAATCGATTCTTCCCCACGTTTACAAAACCAGCTGTGGTGAAACATCTGTAAAAATTTAATCGAATAACTCACTTAGTATTTTCCCAACTGAATGGAGTCTTAAAATAAATGCTTTTATTAAACATTTTCGAACAGATTTTAGGGAGGAGCGACCCTTACTTAGACATGTGGAGTCATTATATGTTCCGACCAAACTTTTCTGACAACAATAATTCAATTTTCCTGGAGTAGTGGTTCTTAATCGGTGGTACGCGTACCTCTTAGAAGAACGCGAGAAGTCTTTTAGGGTATAACCGTTTATGGGGCGAAAAGAAAACCTTATGGCAATCGTTAAGAAAAATTATAATTATAAAATATTAAAAATAATTTTAAAAAGTAGATAGTTATTTGTATTCAAATTGGCAATTTTAATACGGTTCTCCCTGTCAATAAAAACAATTTTTCATCTAATTTATCAAAATTTTGTGATTCGCTGCACTTCGAAATAGTGATCGCGGTACCCTAGTGGCCCCGGTCGTGGACTCGTTTCCGGCGATTTTCACAAGTCGTGAGTTCGAGCCCTGATGTCAACAAAGACCAGTCGTGCAAACGGGGCTAATGTTCGGGAAATCTGTCGAGACTGAAAGTCCTTCCATTGGCGAGGTGTAGAAGTTTGGAGCGGGAGATGACAGCTCAGGTGTCGTCCTCGTTACTTGATCAAGGCTCAAAATTTCGAAGTATGTCGAGAATTGCCGCCATTGTAAAAAAAAATTATTATTGCCAATAAATGTTGAGTGTGTGTGGGGGGGGGTGATTATCCCCCGAAGAGCCGCTTTGTAGCTTGAAACCCTTTGGATGAGCTCAGTTCCCTTGGGCATGCCAATAGCCCTCGTGTTGCTTCTAGTGCGACGTCAATAAAACCAAACCAAATAATTTTTTTTTCAAACTCTGTTGACCAGTGACAAAACGCATGCGCACTCGTTTATTTGAGTCTCATCGGTATATGAAAGTGGTTCAAAAAATATTCGTGTTAGGAATGGGGAAGTAGAGAATCAAGAGAGAAAAATGAGATTGGGTATGTGAAGGTACACAATTACTGTAATAATCGCTGTAGTATTATACTGTATTCGTTTTTCCTTTTCCAAATAAGTCCATGACACTCTTCGCAACCCAAAAAATTGTTGTCAGAATGTTTCCAATCGATGAGACCGTCTTCGCTTTCTTAAAAACAGATTCAACGGAAGCAACTCGGTTTTTTTTCTTTTGTTTTTTTGTTTCTTGATAAAATGATAAATCCAGTTCTCACGGACGATGCCAACTCGTCGTAAAATGACGAGGAGTGTTTTTCGCAGCAGCATTAAAATTTTGATTTCATAATAAATTGCTGCCAAATCAAAATTAACCTATTAATTAATGTCAGATTTATTTTGGCTTCTTTTAACAAATGGCGGAACACGTTGGTAATACTAAATGTACTCAGAAATACCATCACTCGTCAAAAAAAGTAGCAATGAAAAATCATTATACTTCGAATTTAATCAAACTTGTCGTTTGCCTATTTAAAAATTTTTGTTGATGAAATATTAATCCTTTTCCTTCAACACCATTTGATGATAGTCGGAACAAAAAAAATCAGTGATGTTTGATTCCATGGGAGAAAAGGGAGTATAGATATTAGACTTAAAAAAAAGAACTTTAATTTATAAAATTACGCGGGTAAGTAAATAAAACTAATAAATAAGACATTTTTAGAGATTTCTTTTTTTTTTATTACACTTTTCTAGTGATATTATGAACATTAAAAGTATTTTCAAGGGTTGAAAAAAAATTCTACAACTCATAAAAGTAATCAAACCGATTCAAAAATATATATGCCGCGATGTTTAAGTTTCTTCTTATAAAAATATATTGTAAATATAATTAGAATTTTCTCATGTTATTTTTTGCTTCAAAAACAACCTTTCATTCAAATTTTTTAAGAATACATTACATATCCTAAGTATGTAAAACTTAATAACCATAATTAATGTTTCAATAATAAAATAATTATTAGACAAATATTTAATACATTTATCAATTATAACACGCACAATATAATTATTGTAAGCGTTGAAGTAGTTGTTATTTCCTTAGCATAATCAAGTATACATTTTTTCCAAATATTAAGAATAAAGGAAGCAACAAAATAATATGATTGAAATAAAATTATACACAAATGGCTCGTTTAATAAATAATATGAAAGTTCATTTTTACATCGAACAATAAAATTTCGAAGTATTTCTTCATTTTCAATTAAGAGAAATTGTTTGACTCTTTTTTTTTTCCAAATCCTTACACTTTATTAGAGCTTTAAAGAATATTATAAATATACTTTCAAAAAAAAAGAGACCACAAATTAAATTTCGTACTTACGGCAGATATTCGGGTGTTCGAAAACGGATGAGATTCTTTTTCTGATTCAACGGTTAGTGATAGTCCATCGTGAATTATCCATATGAATACCACAAACGCGAGGAATGATTTTCCGTGCTCCATTCTGTGCTTCGAACACGCGGTTTTTGATCACTGTCACTGACAGTTTCATAACAAACACCACCGCAGAGCGGTAACCGAAACACCGACAAGGCTTAAATGTAATGTTGGTGCTGCCATCTATATTTTAAGGCTTAAGTTATAACATGAATTGCAAGTCAGGAGAGAGAATTTTTATTAAAAAGGAAGGAGAGGACAAAATTAAATGCCTTATTCTAAAATGTTACATTTTCAGCGTGAAAATATTTCTGATTTCCCCCCAAGACTTGTCATTTAGTTATAATAACTATGTATAAACAAAATTAAACAATTTAAAAAAAATGAGGATTTTATCTAATTTATCGTTTATTATTAATTCTTATTTTGAAGATCCAAAGTATTTATCAGTTTCTTATCAACGGTTTTTTATCTTTTCCTTTTAAAGTATCAATCACTTAGAATTCAAAGTAAAATTACTAGAAGAAATTTTAATGCAAATATTAATAGAACATCAGATTTATTTTTTCATAAATTTGTTGATTTATTTTCCATTATTGGAAAATATCTCGTTCTCAATACAGCCACCTTCCAATTCTGATCTATATGCTAATATTCTGTTCCCTATATAATTTAAGATCAATGAATACGTCTTTTGAAACAAAGAGACAGTAAAACTATTAGTAATTAGATTACTACTTTGTCTCAAAGTAAAAAGAAAATACTTTATGATTTAAAAAAAACCAAATGGTTTTTTTAATGAAATTTAAATCTTCTCATATTCGAAGAGCGATTCGAAAAATCAATTAGTAAAGAGGTAAATTTTTTTAATAATGTTTATTTGTTCCTGTGGATTCAATAAAAGAAATCCGTAGAAGGTAGAATAAATGTGAGACAAGTGATATTTTAGGAGAGGAATTATATTCATAACTTAAAAAAAAAAAAAAAAACTCCAACCAAAAATACCTCAGCATCTTTCAATTTATTATTAACCAAATATTTTATCATGCATTAATTATATTGTATACAATCCCTGCTCAAATGTTCGAACACCGTCAAAAAGAAAAGAAAAAAAAAATGTTTAAATCCTAATTCATAAAAACTATTAAAATTAAAATTTCAAATCCTTCCAATGTTTTAAAAAAAAAAAAAAAAAGAGAAAGAAAGAAAGAGAAAATTGAAAGTCAAATATTGGTTACCCCATAAATTACAACCCTAGCTTAAATGTACTATAATAATAATAATAATAATAATAATAAAAACATCTTTAATAAGACTTGCGATTCCCCATTAAATTTCAAATTTTATGCAATTCTCTCCTCCGAACAAAATTGGAGATCCAACATCGATTCCCAATAAATTATAAACCCTGCTCAGTTGTATACTGTCAAAAAGAAAGAAAAAAGATATATGTAATAAAACTTTTAGTTCCCCATTAAAATAAAAATTTTCATGCAATACCAACCAAACATCAAACAAAAAGCAAATTATCACGTTTGATTTTTTTTTTAAACAAGCCACATTTCTTTCGTGGAATTATCTCAGATAATTTTGGATTTCTCGAAATACTTCGGTTTAGTTGGAAAAAAATGTGTAACATTATTCTTATGAAGAAAGTTATGTAGTATAACAACATTTCAAAAAAAAAAAAAAAAAAAAAAAAAAAAAAAAAAAAAAAAAAAAAAAATTAAAAAAAAAAAAAATTTGTTTTAATAAAATTTTTTTTTTTTTGTCCAAATTCACTCAAAAAGATTGAAAGTTTGTTATTCTGGGGCTAAAATTTCGAATTTTATGTTTGTGTGTCTACCCCGCCCCCTTATACAACTCTAAAACCGGGTTTATTTTGTTTCTTTTTTGTCCTTCCCTACTTTTAAGTGGCCGCGAATTCGCGGCCAGCAGTTTTCTTCGAATCGTAGGTTTGAGTCTTGATACCTATTAAAAACAGTCGTATAGCCAAGGCTGATGCCCTTTAAATCTGTCGAGGCTCAAAGTCCTCCTATTGGCAAATTGTGTAAATTATGAGAGGGGTTTCCAGCTCAGGTGTCGTCCTCGTCACTTGACCGAGGCTCAAAATAGAGAGGCCGTCACCAGTAGCCCTCGTGTTGCTTCTTGTGTGACGTAAACAAACAAAATGAACTTATATCAGCACCTTTGATTATCTTACAACTAGCATAGGTTCTTATTGAAAAAAGCACATTTTGTAAAACTTCTACATTCGTCAGCATGGGGTTCTAACTCAAAGCAACGAAATGACTATTATCCTTTAAATATTTTTTCATCTTTCCCAATACATTTCCTAAGTTTTGAAATAATTCAAAACTTGATATTTATCATTAGAAGCAAACACATAGCTTTTCTCCACGATGCCCTTAATAAACCAGTAATAGTTGAAAATCACTCTAGAATAGCTATTCTATGCTTAAGTATGATTAAATTTTCACCTTTCAATCCAAAACCAGACATGTTTAAATGAACTCATTCTTCTGATTTCACTCAGATTTCAAAACTTTCAATAAATCAAGTCTCATTTTTGGGTCCACATCATGCTACCGAGTTCTAAGAACTAGGCAGCATGATTCCCATGAAGAGCAAAGAAGAAAAAAAAAACAAAAGTAAACTACAGACAAAAAAAAGCAAAATTTTTTTGTCTGTAGTTTTTCGAAAGTCTTAAATCTGTTGCTCCAAATCAGACCTGGCCAGCCGGCGACCCGAAGATCGCATGTGGACCGCGGAGCTGTGTCGTCCGAAAAAAAAATTCACATTTCATTGTATATAAAAGTATCAAGGAACATTTTACAGCGAGTCGTTCGTGCCAGATCTCATTCTTATGGGAATATATATATATCAGTACATTTACTCAACTAACGTCAAAAAACTTTTCTTCAGCATTCTTGTCCAGAAACAATTACAAAATTCAGCACATTTTAAAAAGCGCACGAGCTGTCTTGATTTAGTGGGAGGTGCACAATGCATGCATAACTAACTGAAGAATGAGGTTGTGCATTACTAGACGCGGAAAGGGATTGCGAAGTGGGGATCAAATATCAGCAGTTAGTCTGTCTGCAGCAAACCTAATACATAGGAAACAGAAGTAAATGGTTCCAAGATAGATTGACGCAATTTTTAAAAATTATATTTCGTACCAATAGATATAATTCAATAAAATATACTTTTCCATGATTTAAGGCAAAATGTTCATTTTGTTGATGGAACTGGAGACGATTAGTCACTTCCCGCTACTCGAAAGGGGAAGGTAGTGGTAGTTTTTAACGTGAGAAATATATATATATATGTGTGTGTGTGTAATGTTTTAACTTAAATTTAATAACTTCTCTTAATAATAATCTAATTTTCGATTCTACCTTTCATTCAAAAGCAAAGAGTTCATTCTTATTTCCTAGTCCGCTTCCAAAATATCCTTTTATTTATTAGATCACGCGCTCATAAAACTGGTTAAATTCGCGTTCCCACGATCATAAATCTGCCAAAATAATCCCTATCAAACTCTTTGTCTATTATGATATTTCCCCAGAATCCCTAATCCTGTATCACTTGTTCCATGATGTTTCTTATGAATTTCCCTATTGTATAATGGGATCCTCTGAAAAATAAAGCACTTTTTATTGTCTCGCCATTGCAACAGGTACTGCGGTTAAACTGCTAAAATGTAACGATTTCTTTATTATTCGGCCCGGCCAACCGACCTTGCGCAGCTTTTACATAAAGTGAAGAATATTTGAACTTGAAGGTGACTCGCATTCTTCATTGATTAAATATTGTTTATAACTGTCATCAACGTAACGATAAAATGTCCTCAAGTATTTAAATACATTACGTATATATATGTGTGTGTGTGTGTATGACAACTTTCTTTTAAATAGTACTATTGAATTAAAGTTATAAGAACAGACGAAGTGAATTGCAGTTTCACAGAACTATTTTTATTTTAGCAGAGAGAGTGACCATTTTCACACGGCGGAAATTACACAACTCCGCCGTTGGATACAGATTATGACAGAATGAGTGTAAAAGCAAGAGAGAACGCTTTTCTGTTTTGATTTATATACCAGGGAAATTTCACTTTAAACCTCAGAGACCACGTGGTCTGGATGGAGAGATTTCAAGGGAAATTAAATGTAGACTTAAAGTCTGGTAGGGGTCATCCCTACAGGTCTGAACCGTGGGAAGGCTGCTGACTTTGCAGATTTTAAGCACACGTGATTGAATAAATTAAAAAGAAAAAGGAATCGTATCAGGAAATAAGAATGAACATTATCTTTTAAAGGACAGAATGGGCAAATTTAGTAAATTAAATTATTATAGTGAGAAATTAATAAAAATTATGTTAAATCATTACACACTCACACACACATATATATATATGTGTGTGTGTGTGTGTGTGTGTGTGTAGACAGTGGGGGGATGAGATTGTTCATCCCGAGTCTACGATGGTTTGCTCTTACGCAAAAGACTGGTTGTCTAGGGGGGGGGTAATTTCATTACCGTACTCTATTATGATTTCGTAGGAATTCAATGATGAGACTCAACTTGTTTTACTTCGTTTAATACTTTGAGAGATGAAGATATTTATTCTTTGAACTATATACAGGTTGTCTCTATTAGGAGTAAACAGTTCTTCCGAGACGAATAGATGGCAATCTAATTAATCTTATCCCATATCGGCGATGGGTGCTGGAACGCTCTCGGGCGTTTGAAGTTTACTTCCGACGCGAGTAATGCGAAGGAGAAGAGAAGCGGAAAAGTGGGGGGGGAGGGAACGCGAGAACGAAGTGTCACTCAGTTTTTGTTCTGGAATAGGTGGTGCTGCATGAGCTTATCACATGACTATGATTCGTTGTGCCATCTATCAAATATCGGAGGAACTGGTTTTACAGTGCATTGGAAAATAAAATTAATTGTTTAATAATTAGGTGGAAAATCCTATGGTGAAAATGCAGTTTAGCGTAACCATTTGGCGAGATTTGAAAAATCGCCAAATTTGGCGATTATTTTGGCGGAGCCTGAAGTCCGCGAAGCTTAAAAGTAGGAATTTTTTGACTCACCTAATTTTCAGGGTCGTCTCGATTTTCCGGCGGGTACACAGTAATAACGGTTTTCAAAAACTCCTTTTAGGTTTCATCCTGAAAAGAATGATTGTGTCTCCGTCTCCACATGTATTAATCCATGTAAGAATGAAATTCTCCCTCGACAAAGAAACTGGGATTGGGAGAATAAACGTGGAGTAAATGATTGACGGTAAGGTAAAAAACGCAGAAACACAAAATCAACCAAGCAGGAGAATTTGAATAAAAAAAACGTTTAAGAACGTAAAATGCAAAAGCACGAAAACACAGCAAAATTAATAAACGACTGAACTGCACAACTGGTACACCATAATAACGGACAAAGAAAATTCTAGAAATTGTGAGAAGTCGGCACTAAACAATGGAAAAGGCCAAACGATTAACCCATGATTGGTTAAGATTTAAAAAAAAAGAAAAATAGTTTCGCTTTAGAAACGGAGACTAAAAAAGGTACTGTATATGATTGGCTAAAAGAAAAAAACATCCGAAACAGCTGCCTGACTGTGAGATTGCACAGCTGTAATGAATCCTGTAAAAAAGAAATCCAGACTGAAGGGGGTAAAAAAGATGGAGGACTGTAATTCCGATTAATGTGGCAAATTCGAAAGAGTAGCCCCGGCGAAAACATAAATAGTGAAAAAAAAAAATGATCAGAGAAAGGTATAAATATATATAAAAAAAAAGCTCCTTACTGAAAATCAAAAATCATGTATCATATGCCTTATTCGAAAGGGTTGCCACGGCTAATGCCACCGCAGAAGAGAGAAAGCATGGTAGCCACAGTTGGCAAAATATCGCCAATCAATTCCTGTCGCCAACGGGTGTTTACGCTAAACTGCATTTCAACCCTAAGTTATTTTAAATTGTTTTTTCAAGCGATTTTATCATGCCTAGATCAAA
>BMAW01086985.1:41034-72822 GCA_019974015.1 Nephila pilipes
ATATATATATATATATATATATATATATATATATATATATATATAATGCGGCCCTGCGGAACAAAATGCGGTTTCCAAAACAGCCCGCAGTTTCTCTTTTGGGTTGGACAGACTTGCTCTAAATTATAACAAAGTGTACACAAATTCTTACATCTCAAATTTGAAACAACATTTTTAAGAACTAATTTCAGTAATTCTGCAATACAAATTTCAACTAGTAAATCATCGCAACCAAAATGAGCTTTTACGCAATCAAGTCTGACAATAATTTTTCACTGTGGGTGGAAATTTTTCCTTTACTTGACGAGCATTGAAGTTCTCTAGACTCTAGACAGCGTAGTTAGCCAGCGTACTTCAGTATGTAAAATGAGGTCAGCAGCATCAAGATTTTGTATCAGGGCCTTAAAAAGTCGATGTTGCAAAGGAGCTGATCGAATTAAGTTGACTAATTTTGTAATAATTTTCATTACTGGTCCAAATGGTAGTACTTTACCGCACAAAACTTCCTGGTGGATCATGCAGTGATACGACATAAAATCTGGAAATGACCCATCTTTTATACAGAGAGCAATAAAACCATTCACGTTTCGCACCATTGTTGGTGCCCCATCAGTGGTTATTGCAGACAATATCTGGAGAGGCATATTTATCAAACTTGCATATGTTATAAATGTTTTATAAATATCCTCACCTGTTGTCCATCCTTTCATTGGCAATATTTTTAGTAGCTCTTCTTTTACTGTAAATTCAATAAATACCATTCTCACTATAACTGCGTACTGTGCTGTGTCTGCTATGTCTGTAGACTCGTCAAATTGTAGTGAGAACTACTCACATGTTTCCAAATCACTCTTCAAATGCGTTTGCATATCTTTTGAAATAGTTCCTATACTTCATGTAACAGTAGTATTATCTGATAACTGTAAATCTTGTATTGCTGACATGATCTCACGTTTGTTGGAAAATCCCTCAAATAAGCAATCAGCACCAGTAAGAATTTTTCTTCTTTGCGAGCATATGAGAAATTTTTAAAGAAGCAATAGTGGCATTTTTAGATTTTATCAAAGGTCTTGTGAGAAGTGACTGTTGAACCGAAAGATTTGAGTTTAACTGCTCTATTTCCTTTTTTCGAATTACAGATTTAAGTGGATAGTTCGCATTAAAAATAGAATGAACTGTTCGGAAATGACGTTCAACATTATGTTTTTTCGGCTCCGAAACACTATTTCCACATAACAAGCAAACACATTTATCTTTTGAATTGACGAAGCAATACGATTCCTACCATTCGGAATTAAAATTATAGATATGTTGTCTTTTGCTTGATCCACTCATTTTAGTGTAAACAAAGGAAATATTTAAGAATAATAAAGAAGAAAACGCTATATACAAAAAATATGAAACCATGAATCGAAAAGAAGTAGACAAAACAAATGAAAGTTATTTCAATGTGATTTTCCCGAGACAGGTTTTGGAAAAACTCCTTCATAGTACGGCAACCATAAAAATGGACCGATTCATTTTATTTCAGGTATGGGAAATTAGTGTGGCGAAGACTTCGCGAGAGGGAGAAATTGATCAGCTATATTTTGCTTTATGCTTATATCTGTGGGGATGGAGGTCGTTTTCCTGGCTATTTCTATTTTAGTTGTGTTTATTATTAATATTGAAAAAGCAAAAAAAAAATTGCAAACCATTTTATGGGAAAATGGATAAGTAAATATTTTATCATTGGGCACAAGCAGCGGGAGCCCCTACACTAATAGACGGGCGCCATGGTGCCCTCGGGCATAGGGTTGGGGACCCCTGCTCTAGAGTATAGCTTGAAGTAGATATTGAAATTTATCAAAATTCAATATACCAGAATCGGTTGCCATCTTTTCAATTTGGCTTCAAAAATGCAGTCAAGCTTTAAATTTGACATCAAATTTAAATACGAGGCATGTTTTTTAAGTAAGTACCGTTTTGAAATTAAAAAAAGACGTGCAAAGATATCGCAATAATTTTATTTTTACATGAAAACCTGTACCTTAATCTACTTTTCTACATAATTTCCGTGAATATTGAGGCACTTGTCATAACGTGGCACCAGTTTTTGAATACCCTCCTCATAAAATTCTGCCGCCTGACTTGTTAACCACTGTATCACAAATGTTTTGACTTCGCTATCGTCTTGAAGACGCTGACCACTCAGGTGTTTCTTCAAGTGCAGGAACAAATGGTAATCGCTGGGCTCCAGATCAGGGCAGTATGGAGGATGATCTAGAGTTTCCCATTTAAAAGATTTGATGAGATCTTTGGTCCGATTAGCCACATGTGGACGGGCATTGTCATGCAACAAAACGATACCCTTACTCAACTTGCCACGTCTTTTGTTCTGGATTGCACGAAGCAGATTGTTAAATGTCTCACAATAAGACGGTGCATTGATTGTCTCATTTCGAGGCAGAAACTCCACTAGCAATACTCCTTTTCTGTCCCAAAAACCTGTGCACATGATTTTCCGGGCAGAAATTGTTTGCTTAAACTTCACTCTTTTGGGTGATGATGAATGTCGCCATTCCATGGATTGTTGTTTCGATTCTGGTGTGACGTAGGCCACCCATGTTTCGTCACCAGTAACAATTTGGTCTAAAAAATCTTCACCTTCATTGCGGTACCGCTCAAGGAAAGTCAATGCACTGCCTAAACGTTGGTTTTTGTGCAAATCCGTCAACATTTTTGGAACCCAACGTGAACACAATTTCCGATAATTCAAGTTCTCGGTCACAATGCGATACAAAACACTACGAGAACATTGAGGAAAGCAGTCGGACAATGATGAAATTGTAAAGCGTCTGTTTTCTCTCACCTTTTCGTCCACTTTCTGCACCAAATCTTCATTAACGACCGAAGGACACCCACTCCGTTCTTCATCATGCACATTTGTGCGGCCATCTTTAAATGCTCTCACCCATTTCCTTACCATTCCATCACTCATAATGTTTTGTCCGTAAACTTCACAGATCTCACGATGAATATCGATCGGTTTTACGCCTTTAGCACTAAGAAATCGTATAACAGCCCGTACTTCACAATCAGCGGAACTCACGATTGTCGGAGGCATCTTAAACACTCAGTAAACAACGTATACAATAAAGAATCAGACTGTAATGGCGTCAGTGCGTAGACAAGAGATGTAGGTAACCAGCGAGCATGCGCGGAACGCCGACCGGAGCGCTGCGGCGGCGGAATCGCAAAACGGTACTTACTTAAAAAACATGCCTCGTAATTCTGATTTTGGGAATTCAACTTTTCGATATACATGTGTAAAACCACGTCGACCATTTTCGCCAATTCGTAAAATGCCGCCAAATGATTGGAAATCTCTTCTCTCCTGAAGCCAACTTTCATGGTCGTCGACGGGATTTTACCCAAGTTCATTTTCATTACTTTAAAATTTCACCTCACATTTAGTATCATTAATAATCTTGAGGAAATTAAAACTGTTGCAGATATATAAGAAAAAAATGATTCTATTTGCTTTCATTTAGAATCGGGTAAATTATCTAGAAAATCTTCAGCATTGTTTTAATATGAGATTTCAAATTCTTTTTTTTTTTCCTGCTTTTTATCTCATAATTGAGTAAGCTTTCAAAATGCACTACTCGAAAGTGAAATTGTAACACTAAGAAATAATGCATGTGACTTCATGCAAATTTCAGGAGCAGTAGTGATCAGGTGGATATGCAAATGATTAAAAAAAAAAGACAAAAATCATTATAAACCAATTTATTCAGTATTTAATGTGCCCACATCGGGCAGCTATACAGGCCTCAATCCGGAGAGACATTTTATCAACTAGTCTATAGATGGTTACTTGAGGTAACCTTTGCCAAGCCATAACCACTGATGTGCGCATATTATCCGCGTTTTGCGCTAGTGGTCCTCAATTCATATCACGTTCAATAAAAAAACCCCAGGTGTTCGATGAGACTCAGATCTGGAGAGTTTTCCGGCCAGGGAATAGTATCAAATCCAGTCAGGCTGTTAAAAGTTCGCCGTGCAACATGCGGCCTGGCATTGTCTTGCTAGAATACCGTGTTGGCTGCACTCTGCAACAAGGGCAGAACCGCAACTTGTCTGACGCAGCGATCCGCTGTCAAACGGCCTTCAATGTGTACCAGAGGCGTCCTGTGATCAAACATTATGCTACCCCAAACCATTATGCTTGGTTTAGGACCGGTTTGACCGGCGAAATGGATTGGTTCGAAGTGTTCTCCGGGTCACCGCTAAACCTATCGACGACCGTCATTCCTCCACAGACAGAAACGAGATTCCTCCGTAAACAATCCCTGGTGCATTCGATGGTCCAGGTAAGATGACGAGGACACCATGCCAGGCATCTAGCCCTGTGTTGAGCGGTCAACGGTACCCCTGTTACTGGTAACTGTACTTTATGCAATTTGTTGCGTATGGTTTGGGTAGATACAGATCCACCTGTTTCTGAGGGCAACCGGCTTCGGATGTCACGTGCCGTGGAGAAAGGGTCTCGAACAGTCAACTGGCGAATTCGCCGGTCTGTGCGCTCTGACGTGCACCTGTGGGTACCAATTCCTCTTTGGCGTGCACGTAGGCCTTCCTGAATCCATCGTGTGACACAACGTTGGATGATACTCACGTTGTGCCCGAAACGAGTTGCTATTGTGAGCAGAAACAAACCCAGTTCATGGAGTTCAATAATACGGTCACGTTCTCCAGTCGTTAACTGATGGTATTGAGCTCGCCGACGTTTCAGAGGCATTTTCAACGCTTCTTCGAAAGTCACAAATGCTACGCAAAACTTTAGATGCTGTTTATGAGAAGGGAAAGTTGTTGGTCTTTATAGCTCGAACATGAGTACCACGTGATCAGATGCGTGCGTAAATCTAATCATTTGTATATCCATCTCACCACTATCACCCCTGAAATTTGCATGACGCTACGTGCATTATATCTTGGTGTTGCAATTTTACTATTGAGGAATGTAAAAGCATTTAAGTCAGTTTCAAGTTTTAGATCTAATACGTAAAGTGAATGGATCAAAAAAGAATATTGATTAACAATTTACGGAGACTCTATAGTTTATCTCTATCAATGTATTTTACACTGAACACATTATTGTCTTGTACTGGACAATAACATATTGCAGTTTATTTTCCGATATCTGTTTTAACAGGTGTGGTGCTTCCCCCCCCCCCCTTTACAGACTGCAGTGACTCAAAACGGATTCCTTTTAGCACAGATTTTATTATGAAAAGGATATACTCACAAGATGCTAAATCAGAGGGTAACATGGAGGATGTGTACCTGTGTTGCAAACAGTTTTCTTACCCGAAACTGCTTCAAGGAGGGTGGAACTTCATTGTCTTGAAGTAGCACGTAACTATTGGCATTTTATTTCTCTAACGCTTTCTCCTGCACCCAGCATTACCACGAAGAAATTTTAATTAAAGGTTAAGAGTTGGGGGGGGGAAAAGGCTACAACACTCTGGGTATATAATTTTATCCCGCGTCAAGATAAAACTAATTATTCGCGTACAGCCCTCTCCGTAAAGCAGTTTTTTTTAATAAAAAAAACGAATTAAAACGTCAGGATTTTGTTGTTGTATGTTCCTTTATTAATGTCGCTCTTTGAAGGAACACGAGAACTATTAGTGATGTGATGCGAATGTTTTATCAACGTCGCGCTGGGAAGCAACACGAGGATTTGGGTGACGCAACTCGTGATTTTGAATCTCGGTCAAGTAACGAGGGCCCCTACCTCTCCAAACTTCCACACCACGCCAACGGGAGGACTTTGAGTCTCAACAGATTTAACGTGCATCAGCAAGGACTACACGACACGTCTTTCATGACCTCCGGGCTCGAACTCATGAACACTAGTCTACCGAGGTCAAAGGCTATTAGTGATGGACCTCGTAATTTTGAATCTTGGTCAAATGACGAGGACGACACCTCCCTCTTCAAACCAATCCTATATGTGAGCATAGACCTCAATAGATTTAATGTACATTAGTCCCGCAGCACGACGCAACTTTTGTGACATCAGGATTCGAATCCACGACTCGATAGAAGCAACGTTGGCCCTGATCTCGCAGCCGTGACCACTCGACCGATTGTCAAGAAACAAAAAAAATTAAGTTTCTCGTTTTAATTCAGAATTGCTAGGTAATTATTCGTTAAGAATATCAAAATTTGACATGCCTTTTCAGTCGTTCCGGGGAGCTGGTGCTTTTTAAATTTCGTCGTCGTCTAGCTGCAACAAAACTCCATTAGAATATATTGTCCACTCAAATAAAATGCTGAACTCCCTTGTAAATAAAAAATATGTATTGACATTAATTAAAAAACTACGACAGTGACACATAGCGCACAGGTTACATAGGAGAGCAAAAGCGTTCTCTCATTCTAATTAAAGTTCGTTCCGTTATTGTGCTGCTCACTCCAATCAACAGCGTCCTCTGGCGGGAGTCACGTGGTTTCTGCTGGAAATGTATACAGAAACACCGGCACATTTACATTCCTCTGACTTCCTGCAACCTGAGATTATTTCCTATTCACAGACATAAACTGTGTTCAAAGGAATCCGTTTTGAGTTTTTGATGACTGTTAAAAGAGATACGTCACAGCTGTTTAAACCGTTATCCGAAAAATAAGAATGATTCGAGTGCCATATTTCGTTTTGTTGAGTCAAACAAGATATCAATAATCTAAACGTTTGGAAAAAAAGTTAAAAATAAAAATTAGGGTCGAAAATTGAGAAAGATTGCTACAGTATCTCTTTTTAAAGAGGATTAAATACTTTAAAATTTACACAGTATTGATCTAAGGGATAATAGCCTTAGTTTATTAAAGTCACTTCAGAAGCAACAAAGAGCTATTGGCAGAATTCCCAAGGGGATCGAGCTCATCCAAAGGATTGAGAGTTACAAAACCAACCCCCAACGGGCAATCACCCCCTTCATCAGTCAGCATTTATTAGCATAAAGTTTACTACAATAAAGGGTAAAATATAACAGTCCCTGTTGTAGCAAAATACAAAAGAAATAAAGACAATTCCGAAATTCAAAATCTAACTATGTGTTCACAGAGTGAGACATCAAAGTTCTAACACTTCTATAAAGGTTTATTGACAAAAGATCAAGTAATTTTAAGTCTCGATATAGTGACGATAACATTTGAGATGGCCCCTCTCTATCCAAACTTCCATGCCATGCGAATGGGAGGCCTTGGACCCGTGACCATATTTAACATGTAAGAGCCCTGGCTACATGATGGATCTTTAGTGGCATCAGGGTTTGAACCCATGACTTAATGAAAACAATGCTGGCTGTGACCATGACCACTAGGCTACCTCTTTTTCTTCATTAGATTTAACAATGTCCAGATGCAGGTTCCACTTATATTTATAATAAATGAAGTCAATTTAGAAATAAATATAACAATTAATATATATGCATATCTCCATTCAAGGAATACCATAGGTAAATAAAATTTTCCAACGTGAAATATCAACAACACAAAATAATATAATTTAAAATGTAATATTGACAAATTTCATTTGTAGAACATTGTCTGCGATCCCAAGTCCCAACCTTATCTAAACTAAAACTATAGTATCAATTTTTTTCTCTTGTTGCCACTTCTGTGCAACTAATTCTATTTTTTTTAATTAATCAGATATAATTATTTAAAAATATGAGTATGACTCATTTCTATATATTTAAAAAGGAGCTCAAAATACCCTACAAGGAATGTATAGTAAGAAATAAAAAAATTTTACAAAACATGGATTAGACAGAAACTGGTAAAATTCTGTATTTTGTTTGGTTATTACTGGGAGAGTTGTTTTTTATATTAATTCTGGTTTATTTGTACAAATGTGTATGAGTATTGTTAATTTTTCAATAGGGACACATTTATTCTATGTGATAATGATTTTATACATATGTATTTAATCACTTAATAAATATATGAAAAATAATTTTTATTTCTGCACAGAGTAAAATCTTTTTTAAACATACAGTAAAGCTCATTTTAATATTCATTTCTTATGGCATTTAAAATCTTTATAAGTTACAACAGCAAAGATAATAATCAAATTGAAAAATAAGTTACAATTCCAATACACGAAGAAAGATTATTTAATATTATTGGGAGAGTACAATAATATTGCAGTATAGCAATTATTTTATAGTATGATAATATTGTTAACTTTTTAAATGGAGTGTTTGTTTTTAAAAACCTCTGAAAAGTTGCTTTTTTATTTTTTTTTTCCAAGATGAAATATATAACAGCTGAAAAAAATAGTTACAAGTAATTTTGAGGTTCCAAAAACTTCAAATAATTTTTAAGTTAAAATTAATGAACCAATTTTATAATAATATGAATTATTTCACTAATAATGAATCACATTATTGTCCCAAGAATTTTGGAATGGTATAATAGTAATATTTGTGTGCATATTTATTACATAAGACAAGACATAAAATAAGACATACAAAAACACTTGCACAAAATCTTGTCTTGAACATCTTACTATTTCCTTACACAATATCTTCTTACATAGGATCTTTCACATTTGCAAATGAAAAGGATATTCAATAAAATTTAACCATTCATTAAATAATCATTAAAATAAAATAAAAAAAAAAACAATTTTAAATAAGTTATAACATTCTAAAGATAACTAATGAAATTCATCATAATCATGCAAATTGAAAAACTTATATAATAGATCTTACAACTTAATTATTTTGGTTAAACAGAGCTTGAAGAAATTTAAAAACTTGATTGTATAACTTTAAAGATGTTTATCAAAACATGGGCCGTAGATTACATTGCTTTCACAATTAGCCCCCCCCCCCCCCTTTTTTTTTTACTTTACTGAATTTCACAGGTACAAAAAAACTTCAAAGTAAAGAATAAAAAGTTAAATTTCTTTTTTCCAGAAAATTGGATATTTTCACCTCAATACAAATTTTTGCTTCAAAAACATAGAAAATTTTCTCTGATACCAATGCAAATTTGAAGGATCATGATTAAGTATATATGTTTTTACACTTACTAAAGAATTTTTAAAAGCTTTGAAAAATTCATATATCTTTGAAATTATCTTCATTGTACAGATATTTAAGATAGCTATATATAAGAAATAACAGATTATATCAATCACATTTTTTTCCTTTTTAAAAGGCAGTAATAAAAATATGATAATAATGACAAAATTCATAGGATAAAGGTATAATTAAACACTAAATGAAACGTTTTTAAAAACAATAATAAAATGTTGAAAAATACAGATGTTTAAAAAAAATCGTTGCTTTTGTATGTTTAATACTTAATTGATAGGTAACATGAAAGTGAAACTCATCACAGAAATTATAGCGTCATAGAACATAATTTTAATAGTGAAACAGTAATTTCAAAAATATAGGTTCATTCATATACAATAGCCAGTTACATTCAATGGCTGTTGCATATGAAATATGATTCCAAATGCAATAGCCATAGAATGTAACTGGCTCATAAGATTTAATCCAAAAAGGAGTAAGTTAGATGAAAATAATACAGAATTAATAAAGTAATAAAATATAAATCAAAATTAATAGGGTACCGAAATTTATTTCAAAATTAATAGGAAAATAAAATATATCAAGAAATAAATATTTGAAGATAATTTCAAAGATTGATTCACTGCTTGGTTTAATGGGATACTGAGCAACAAAGACTATTTTTCCATATGAAAAAAATTTATGCACATCAAATGTGAAAGTAACATGATATTGAAACCAATCAAAGGAATTAATACAATGGAACTTATTACTGACAAGTAACAATCTAGAATACTTCTAGAATAGTTGTACTATCTAAGGCAGAAAGAAAAACAGGAAAGTCTTCTAGCAGAGTAACATATAATCATTTGTAGAATTAAATATTTTTTTGATAATATGAATTAAGCATCACTTTCAATACCTAAAAAATTGTTAATATTATAAAAAAATTTCCAAAACTTTAGAAGTACAATATGTTCGAGCATTCAAACCAAAAATATCGTACATTCACAGAAATTAACTTTTGTAAATAAAATTTTAATTTGTTGTATTTCATCATTTCCCCCCCTTCTCATTATATGATATAGAATGATTACATAAAACACATAACATACAATAAAACATATAGATAAATACAAGAATTTTCCTAACTATTAAGAAATTTCAATACATGTGTAATTTCACATCAGCCGTGAAAATTGGTGCAATTCCAATAAAACTTACACTATTCATTACCAATACTATCATTATTTTATGACATCTTTCACTGGTTAAGCAGAAATGGTCAACAGGATTGTACACATTTAGTGAAATTTTAAATAAAAATATCTTGATCATATTATAATAGGGAACTTTCTGTGAAAGGAGGCTGTAAAAAAAAAAATCTCCAAACCGAGTAGTGCGAATACACCTCTCTCCTAACGCAGTACTACTACGATTAACTGTGATTTTACTCCCATTTGGTGAAAAAAAATTAACCATCGCCAATGGCCCCCTATAATGGAAAAGTACTTAAAATAGTTCTCAGTTTGATACAATTTAAAAATTTAAGCTTCACACATATCTGCCATTAAAACCAAATAAAAATGGATTGTTCATTTGATTACAAAATATTTTAAGAAATTCTTATGGTTAAATTTTTCTGTGCACATAGCACTGAAAACTGTAATATACATGGTGGGCCAAAAGTATTTAAAACATTTCATGCTTGAAAAAAAAAATGAGCAAATTGAGGAAAATACATGCTTCTTTTTTTATTATTATTAGAAAGACAACATAAAACAATTTTACACAACAAAATTTTAAACATTAAATAACTTTTACATAAACTGGTAGATGGCGCAACAAAATTTTTCAGTAAAATTTACTAATGTATCAGACTATAAATAGCTAAGGTAAAGAAGAAAGCAATGTATGTTTCATGGTTCCATGAAAGCAAATCCATTATAACCATTCAGAGATGTTTTTGTTTGGAATACTCAAAACAGTGTGCTCCAAGTAAGGACTCTATTACATACTGGTTCCAACATTTTAAGGGTGCATAAAGAATGGAAAATAGGAAAGCTAGGCATGAAATTGAATTTTGGCTTGATATTTTGCATGCCACAATTGGAGCTCATGTGGAATTAATATAATCTTTAAAATTGTGTTGTATAAAACTGTTTTTTATTTTTTTTCCAATAAAAAAAATAAACACGTGCATACCCCAATTCCTCCTTTCTTTTTTTTTTTTTTCAAACATGAAATGTGCTCAGTACTTTTGTTTTTGTTTATTTTCTCCTGTACATCTTAAAACTGATAATACAGAAAAAATTATTCAGAGAGTGTACAATTCATATTTCTCAACTATAAATTCTAAAATAAGATAATAAGTAGGATGCATTAAGAAACAATACAAATTTTTCTAGAAATGAAATTTTATACAAATTAACTTAGCATCTTATTTTAAAATACATAGTTAAATTTGTTCAGGAAGCCAAGGAAAATATCCTAAATCAAATAAAAAGAATTAGTTTCCATATTCTTATGCTAAATTTGTATCCAACAATGAAAAATGTCTCTGCAAACCAATATAAACAGAAAAATACTTCTCATAAGTACCAAAACATCAAGTTCCTTTATTGGCATGAATAAGCATATGTTTTTTTAAAGACACATTTTGAGTGAAGGCTTTGTGACAAATTTCACAAACATAAGGCCTCTCATTAGTATGAACGCGCAAATGTTTTTTTAAATTGCTATGACCGGCGAAAGCCCTCTGACAAATTTCACAAACATATGGCTTTTCCTTTGTATGAACACGTAAATGTTCTTTTAATGCACTTCCAGCAGAAAAGGCCTTCGGACAAACTTCACAAACAAATGGTTTCTCCTTGGTATGAGTACGCAGATGTATTTTAAAATGACTACTACTAGAGAAAGCCTTTTGACAAATTTCACAAACGAAAGGCTTCGCATTGGTATGAAAACGTAAATGTTTTGTTAAGTGACCATTAAGTGTAAAAGTCATCTCACAAATTTCACAAACAAAAGGTTTTTCTTTTGCATGAATACGCAAATGATTTTCTAAGTCACTTTTATCTGAGAAGCCTTTTTTGCAAAAGTCACATACATAAGGTTGCTCTTTAAAGTGTGAACATAAATGTGTATTTAAATCATTACGAAGAGAAAAACCTTTGTTGCAAACATGACACAAATAAGGTTCCTTATTTGTATGAATACGTGAATGGTTTTTTAATTTAGACTTTTGATTAAAAGATCTATAGCATATTTCACATGTGTAGGATTTCTTCTGTGCACCAACACATCGATGTTGTGATAAATGCTGCACTGAAGAAAACAACTTATTGCACACATTGCAAGCATGAGTTTCATCTGTATGAATTAATAAATGACGCTGCAAGAATCCCTTTAAAGCAAATGTCTTATCACAAAATTCACATTTAAAAATTTCTAGCCCACTTTCTATTCTACGTAGTCGTGACTTCAGTCTACTCGGCTTAGTTATATTTTTGCCACTTACTTTGCAATTATTATACTTCAAACGAATATATTTGTGCTTATTAAAGGCCATTTTAGTTTCAAATTCTTTATGGCAAACATTACAAGAGTAACTTATATCAGATGTATCCATTAGTAAAAGAGAACAATTGAATTCTTTATAACAATTAATCCTTTGGTTTATTTTGATTCGGTGAAAAAAATTATTAATGACATCAAACAAGAGAGAAAGTACTATTCTCTTTTAAAATATTCTTTTAGTTTAAAAAATACATAAGTGTGTAAATTCACGTCCTTCCCTTAATGATTGATTGATTGCATTATGAGCGGATTAAAACAGCAGTACAAATAGTTGATTAGTTTTATGGGATATAGAGCAACAGACTATTACCCCAATGAAAATATTCTTTCAATTCAATGAATATCAAAGAATTTCATTTTCTGCAAAAATGTTCCGAATACTTGTTTATTAATACAGCATTGTCCAAAAGTTCTTTTTAAGACATACTATGGATCTGTTATGTATATAATTCAGGCGCGATTTCTAAAGGAACGAGCATTTTCCACAAGTCAGTTCAGTTCAGTGCTAACACAGAAGTATGTTTGGAGACCTGGTCAATGCTGGTTGGTTTTATTAAAGTCGAACAAGAAGTAACTCGAGGGCTATTGGAGACGGACCACGTGATTCTAAACATCGGTCAAGTGACGATAACGATACCTGAGCTGGCATCTCCCCTCCAAAGGAAATCATAAAGACAATTAAAAAAACCACAAAATTAAAAAAAAAAGTCTCTGGACCGGACTCTATTCCCAACTATGCATTTAAACTTCTTTCCCTTAACGCAGTAACTCACCTAAAAAAATATTTTTGATAAATGTCTTATTTAAAATCACTTTCCCATTTGCTGGAAATCGGCAAATGTGATAATGCTCCTGTAATATTATTCTTATGTAATCTGGCATCACTTAATTTAGTTTTCTATATTGGCAACGTCTGATTGAGACATTCTGTAAACAACAATCATGCCTATCATGTAACCTCACTTCTAAGTCATTAAAAGCTTAATTCCTTCTATTCAACTCTCATTGTCTTATTTATAGTACAGCAAAGATCGGTAATATAACAGTATCAACGATGTGTGATTAATGAAGTTTTTCTTTTATTTATTTTTTGTTTCTTAAATTTTTCTTACATTTTTGAAGATTTAAATTTTTTTTTCTTTTTTTTTTGTGGAGCCTACGGAGAAAGAGGCAATTTAGTTGTTTTATAAGCAAAAATAAGTTTAATCTGTGGATTTGTAAAAAGAATTTCGGCCCAGATTATTTCATTTTCATGATTTTAAATAGTGGTGAACAAACTTCGGGAGAGCTTGGGGATATATGATTCAATGGACTCAATATTTAAATCATTGTAGATTACTGTGTTTTTGACATACCGAGGGGAATATGTCATGATCCTGTGTATTTTTTTTTTCATAATTTTCATTTTTTTTTTTTTTTTGTGGTTTGAGGCTGCCGACCCCAAACAAGTGCGACATTAGTTATGATTGGGCACAGCACTGTTTGTACAGCAGCACTTTGTTAAGAGAAAGAGGAGAATGTTTGCCAATGAGTAAAATACATAAGTGGATTTTATTCCAAAATTTTTCAGTGAAATATTTAATGAAATGTTTGTAGGTGAGCTCGGCGCCCTGTGCCGCGGCACAAACTGCACACCCCTGGAAAAGGCCTGCATCGTACTCTGACACCAATCTGTTTACTTTCTATTCCTTTGCATTATTATTTTCCTATATTCCTTTTTTTTATTTTCAAAAATTTGTCTATTCTTATAATTAATTCTTAATTTTTTTTTATAATGCCTGAAACATTTTTTTTATAAACCGTTCGATTTTCTGAGTTTAATTCTATATTAGATTTAAATTCTAATAATCACATAATCCTAGAATTTGCCGATGGCTTTGCCGTATTTACTTTTGGTTCTACAAGGGAAAAATTTTTTAAATACGTAACACTAATGATATTAAATTAATTTAAAAGAAATTTCATACAACTACAATTTTTGTGAGAAAAAAAATCAATACTCTAACGTTCTAAATTCTACAACTGTGGGCCGCTTGGTTATAATCGAGTAAAGTTTTTCAAAATTAATAACTATATTAAAATAATCAAAATTACTAAACGCAGAGTTATATTCAAAATGATTAATTCGATTTCAAAATTCCATATTTTCATAAGTAAGAGACACAAAGTGATAGATAATAAATAAATAAATACAAAAAGAAAATATAAATTTTTTTCACAATCGTTCTATTTACATATAACGTCAATTTGAGATGCTTTGAGTTTCATAAATAATGTCAATTCGATTTGTAAATTCCTTCCGAAAAAAAAAACATCTTTGTAAAGTGAAGGTGGTAATTGACTGAACAACAGCAGAAATCCATTACACTAACACAGAAAGGGCCATTTTGTTCCCAATATAAAACTTCCACCGTTCTCCCTTTAATTCATGTGCTACCTATCATTGTGTGTCGTTTATTTTTGAAAATATAGAATTTTCAAATCAGATGATTCATTTTGAATAACCCGTACTCGTATATTGGTTTAATAAAAGGTAACCGCCTCTAATGGTCTTCGACCCTTTTAATTTTGTTTAATAGTTACTTTGTAGCTTCAAAATAATTCTATTCAGTCACCGAAAGTAACACATAGGCTAGCTAGCAAGATTTTTATGCAATCTCATTATCAAAAACGGTTGACTTTACTTTGAATTCAAAAAGAGTTCTGAATGAACAAGTGGATAAACTCGGAATATCTATTGCGAAATTTAATGTTACTTCGACTGGATTGCTCCACAGTCGGATCGACAATATGGTCGAAAGAGGTGGAAACAAAATTCGAGCAACCAACCCTTGTTCCACCCATAGTGCACTACGGATTTTGATGGGAAGGCGCTCGGTCAAGAAACTAACAACTCAACCGAGCTTCGGGACGCACTTGCCCATAAATCTTTGTGCCTTCGTGCTCTGAGACTTTGGATGCATCCAAACAACTAGTCGAACGCTGCTGTAATGATACCCCACATTCCGGACTTGATATTAGCTGATTACCAATGAGCTGGAGGAAGCGGCAAATTAGGTGTGGACCCTCATAACCTCTAGTTTTAGCACTTGAAGAAAGTACTCCCGAAGAGATCATATTGTCGTACCGAAGTACAGGTAAAAGCTTTTAGGGAATTTGCTCCGACTTGTTGCCCTCGTGCTTAGACCTCTATACAGCCTTTTATGTCTTGGTGGTCACAAAGAGCCGTAGTAATTAAGTCCTAGGCATCTGTGTAGCCTTTAACTCCAGTTTTTTTTTTGGCAGCATCTTTCCTACTAAGCTTTGGGGCTTACCCACTGTCACATTGTCGTACCGAAGTACGAGCAAACTTCTAAAAGGGATTCACCCCGATTTGTCGCTCCTGATGTCTAGACCACTTTATAGTCTTTTACGCCTTAGAGGATACCAAGAGCTGTAGTACTAGAGTCCTAAGCATCTTTGTAGCCTCTTACACCCATGGTGGGACTTTTTCCTACCAAGGAATGGGGCTTACCCTTGTCAAATTGTCATACCGACGTACGAACTGTAAACGAGAAGAGGATTTTCCTCACTTGTTGCCCCTGGTGCTAGATCTCTTTGTAGTCTTTTACACCTTAGTGGGCAACAGAAACTATAGTACTAGAGTCCTAGGCATCCATCCAGCTTTTACACCTATGGTGGGACTCTTTCTTACCAAGCATTGGAACTGTCCCCTACCTCATACGGGTAAGGACGAAATGGCCAAGGTCATCTCGTCAACTTTTTCCATCAAATCCCGAAGGATCCCTATGTTTTTTGGTTTGAGCAATGTGGCCAAACTCTCTGCCAAATCCAACTTTGAGGACAGCTTCCTGATTCTGGGACATTCTTCCCCACACTCGCGGAAATTTTTACTCAAGCCAATAAGTAATTTTGGGAAATATCCCGAATATAGATATTTTAACCAATAAGCAAACAACACAAGAGAGGAGATTCTAAGCTTCCGAATCTTCGTAATCCCTGGATTTCTGCACAAATTAACTTCCAGGATAGTGCAATGTATAGCACTGCAACGAACAAATGATTTGGAGCATATTTTCATCACTTTCGAAAATAAACGAATTATTTAAACAATCTCTGGGATTTTCTAAAATTCAATCTTATAATATACAATCACATTCAGAGAACTTTCAGACAATGAAGTGATCAATAAAACAATGCTTAGACTCTTTTTAAAGTGGATTAAATGCTTTGATATTTAATGAATTAAAATAGTATTGTTCAAAGGGATAATAGAATTTTTTATTAAGGTCGCAATAGAAGCAACAGAGAGCTATTGGCAGAATACCCAAGGGGATCGAGCTCACCCAAAGGGTTTAGAGCTGCAAACCGGCCCCCCGGGAAACAATCACCCCAGCTCTCAGCATTTATTGACAAAATAACATAAGATTTTACATAAATTTGAAATAAAGGTTAAATAAAATGTACAAGGTCTTTGCACAACAAAAAATATACATGACAGAAACACAAGGAAAAAAAAAGAAAGAAAAATAATAACAATTGAAATTTTCTTGCCGAAATAAGATGCACAACAGGTTAAATGGCACAATACAAAAACATCCACAAATTCGTTAACAAAAATGAAGTGTTAGCCAAAGATATGAACATATATTCAAGGCATACAATTATAGCTATACAGTAAGGGATGATAAAAATATTCAGAAATATAATAAAAGTTTGAAACAATTAACAAATTTGTTAGATAATTTTACGGTATAAAGGATTTACGGTATATACGGTATATAGGAAGTATACAGGATTTAAGTTTAGAATGCAAGTATTAGGGATTTTCACACATGGACCTCAGCCAAATAAGTTTCGCTTCAACAACAGGACATTTTAAATGAAAATCTCTGGTAAAAGGGCAAGAGAAAACGTAGTGGTCAGCATCTCCAACAGAACCATAGAGACATAAATTTTTATTTTTAACATTAAAACGATTTAAATAAGAAATGAAGAGACCATGACCAGTTAAAAAGCGTGTAATAAAACTAGAATTCTTATAAAAACTCAAATTTGGTCTAGGAATATATGACTGAACCCGAACTCCAGTTTTACAAGTTAACCACCAGACCTCCCAGTCAGAAAGAAGCTTATTTTTTAAAGTCATAACTATATGAGACCGAGGGGCAGGGACATTCATTCTTTCATTATAAGTGACAGCGAACTTTGCAAAGAAATCCGCAATTTCGTTATAATAATCTCCGACATGGGCCCGAACCCAATGTAAGTTATAAAAATCAGAATAAGTTGCTTATTTTCTTTGATGGCATTAATAAAAGCCGGTTTATTTCTGCTACTTTGCAGTAGCAATATAGATGATAAACTGTCGGAGTAAATGGAAATTTTGAAGTTATGAGAGATGGCCAACAAAACGGCAAATCCGATTGCTGAAAGCTCGGCATGGAAAACTGAAAATTCAGTTTGAACATGTAAACTCTGTTTAGGACACCCCGGTGGAAAACACACTAGCCTCCAGTTACTAGATGATATCAAAAAATTATTCCAAATTTTCACACACAATCTCAACAAAATATCTCAAACATTTCAACTTTTCAAATCTATCGGAGCAATGTTCACGAATAAAGAAATTGACATATTTTCCAAATTAGAGAAATCATTCAATATAATTGCAGATATGATCAACCTATGGATGTAAGATTGAATAGTAAACAAAAAACTACCCCTTTCCTTCTCATAGCCAGTTGGAATGCCAACGGCATCAAAAGAAAAATAGGTGAATTTCAAAATTTTATAGACACCCACAACCCCTATATTATAGGAGCCCGGGAAACCCATCTTAACCAACCTGACACTTTTAAAATTCCTAATTATACTATCCATCGTACAGACAGAACCACCCATTGGGGGTGGGGGTACAGTCATTTTAATTAAAAAATAGTATTCGTCATCAAAAATACCACTTTTCATATCAATACAAGAGGTAATCAATATTTCACCCTCTCCACATTTTACCACCCTGTTTGGCCCTCGATAGCTCCTTATTAGAAACTGATTTCATTAAAGTAACACATAATTACTAAGTGGACTGTATAAAATTTCTCATACTTTATTTCAACCACACACTCTGCGCGCTCAGTCGCGTCTGCCCTTTCTTTTGCATTGCAAGGCGACAGCAGCGCCATTTCACAAAAGCGGTCAGGGGGCACAACATACCGCCCGCCTTGACAAATTTGAAAAATTTTCAACATAATACAAAGTATACATTATTAATTCACAATAGATAAAATATTCAAACAATTAAATACAATAATAAGGAATAATAATACATATACAATTCAAATTGACAATCAATCATAAAAAGGTAATTTAATAATCTTTTTTACTGGACGTTGATATATACCTTTGTTTGATTTCAATGTTACAACTCTTATTATATTATCCTCTCCTGCGTGGACCTTAATTATTTTTGCTAGGTTCCAATTAAGAGTTTTGAAGTTATCCTCATTTTTTACCAGTACAATTTCATTTTCTTTAAACATTTTCTCACCTTTGTGCCATTTGACACGTGATTGTAAACGATTTAAATACTCTGATGACCATTTTCTCCAAAATATTTGAGTAAGCTTTTGTACCAATTGCCATCTATTTAACTTATTCATTGGTACCTAAGTTAAATCTGGATCTGGTAATGCTGTTAACGACGATCCAACTAAAAAATGGGCTGGGGTGAGAATAAAATCATCATTAGGATCACTAGAAATACTACTAAGAGGTCTAGAATTTAATATTGCCTCTACTTGGGTAACAAGGGTGCTCAATTCTTCATAAGTAAGAACGGCATTTCCTACAACTCTTTTTAGGTGCGATTTTAATGATTTAATGCCTGCTTCCCACAAACCTCCGAAATGAGGGGTAGCAGGTGGATTAAAATGCCAAATGATGCCTTCTGAGGCACTGAATGTTTCAATTTTCCCTGTATTTTCCTTATTGAACAAATCTTTTAATATTTTCTTTAACTCATTATTTGCTCCCACGAAATTTCTACCATTATCACTATAGATATCACTGGGTTTTCCTCTAAGGGAAATAAATCGTTTTAAAGCACCCATAAAAGCATCTGAGCTACAACTATTTACAATTTTAAGGTGAACTGCTTTAACAACAAAACATATAAATATACATACATGTAGGATTTTCCATCCAATTGTTATTAAGCAATTAATTTTATTTTTTCAATCTACTGTAAAACCAGTTCCTCCGATACTCAATAGATGTCGCCACGAATCAGAGTCATGTGATAAGCTCATGCAGCGCCACCTATCCGAGAATAAAACTATGTGACGCTCGTTTTTCGCGCTCTCTTCTCTCTGCCTTCTTCTCTCTTTTTGCCGCCACTTTCTCCGCTTCTCTTCTCCTTCGCTACCCGCGTCGGAAGTAAACTGCAAACGCCCGAGCGCGTTCCAGTGCCCATCGCCAATATGGGTTAAATGAGGCAGCCATCTAACTTTATCTGACGAACTGGTTAACTTACTAATACTTTTCATTGTGTAAATACTTATCATTCTTCATCATCTCACTCAATAAACAAGTAAAGCTACTGCAAGCTTCATCCTTGAATATCATCAACAACATTACATGGAATCCGAAATTACCCCCCTAGACAACCAGCCCATCGCATAAGAGCAAACCAGCGTAGATTCGGGATGAACAATCTCCATCAACCCCCATTCTACATACATAACATTTATACAATTTTTTAAATCGACCAGAGAACAACTTAATACTAAATGGTCCACAAAAATCAATACCGACTTTAGAAAATACTCTAGAAATGTTTACTCTGGCACTGGGCAAATCTGCCATCATTTGGTTTATAGCCTTAGCACTTACCTTAAGGCATTTTAAACATTTATGCAATACTCTTTTAACTGTGGATCTACCATTTGTGATCCAGAATTGTGTACGTAAGTTAGCCAGTGTGGCCTCAACACCTGTATGGAGATAAAACACATGATAATGATCAATAATCAAATCACAAATATTACAGTTATTAGGGATTAACATAGGATGTTTATGACTTAAAGGTAGTTCAGAATGTTGCAGTCTTCCACCAACACGGAGTACATTCTTCTCGTCAAGAAATGGAGACAAATTTAATAATTTACTGGAATTGGATAATTTTTCCCCTTTCATAATACACTGAATATCTTTTGAAAAATACACAAATTGCACACTTCTCACTAAACAAATTAAAGCTGCAGATAATTCAGGTACAGTTAAGTTGCCAGTAGTTCTCTGTAAGGGATTTCTTGCATTTTCCTTAAATCGCATGCACCATGCAATTATTCTTTGTAGTTTCGTAAATGAAGAACACTTATTAATAATGGGAAGAATCTCACTGTTGTGCACTAAAAGACAAACTGGTTCTCCTTGATGATCCTTTAGCTCTCTTTGGTATAATTCACTGTTATGAAGATCGTAGCTATCACCAAGGAAGTTCACAAGGCACTCTTGAAGAAAGGATGGACCGAACCACCACAAGTCACTTAATTGAATTTTCTCTGGATCAAGTCCTCTCGAAATGATGTCTGCGGGGTTTAAATCCGAAGGAACATGATGCCACTGGTTTATTTTGGTAAACTCTTGAATAATCACTACTCGGTTCGCCACAAAAGTCTTTAATTCCCTAGGTTCTTTTTTCATCCACGAAAGAACTATTGTAGAGTCTGACCAATAGAAGACTGATGCAATATCAATTTTTAATGCATTCTATGCATTAATTTTGTCAATAAAACAGCACTACATAACTCCAATCGAGGTATTGTTACCTGCTTAATTGGAGCTACACGTGACTTGCTCGCAATTAGCTTTACTTTAACTTCAACTGAATTGACCGTTCTGGCGTATATTGCAGCCCCATACGCCTTTTCGGACGAGTCACAGAAGCCATGGAGTTCAATCACTTTAGCGTTTTGAATCACAATGCATCTTTCAATATTCATATCGTTCAACATCATTAAAGATTTCACAAATTCTTTCCATTCACAAGCTTCTTTCGTAGGAAGCGCCTCACTCCAATCAATTTTCAGCAACCACAATTGTTGCATGAAAATTTTGGCCTTCGTAATCACTGGACCAAGCAATCCAAGTGGATCAAAAAGTCTAGCGATGATGGATAAAACTGATCTTTTAGTTGGATGAGCATTTTGCTCCACTTCTACCTTAAAGGTAAAACAGTCCGTTCTAGACTTCCAGGAAATTCCTATAGTTTTTATTTCATCCGTAGATGAGAATTCGTATTCCTTTTCCATAATAGGTGTAAGCTCTGAATTATTCCCACACCATTTGTGTAATGACATTTGAGCGGTTTTTAAAATCTCAATGAGCTGATGTTGCAGAGTTTTTGCCACCTCTAATGTATTTGCACCACTCAAAACATCGTCCATGTAAAAGTCCTCACACAGGACCGATGCAGCAATTGGAAAGTTTTTTCCTTCATCAAGCGAAATTTGTTTCAGAGTTCGCATCGCTAGGAAGGGAGCACTAACTGTTCCATATGTTACGGTATTAAGTTGGTATACTTTAACCGGTTCATTAATACCCTCCTTCCACAAAATTCTTTGGAGGTTTCTTTGACTCTCATCTATATTAATCATGCGGTACATCTGACAAATATCTCCCGTAAATGCAAAGATGTGTTTACGGAATCTCACTAATAATGTAAACAAATCATCTTGGATAACTCCACCGTTATATTGAATGGAGTTTAAGGATTTTCCACTAGTAGTCAAGGTGGAAGCATTAAATACTGTTCTCAATTTTGTTGTACTTTTATGAGGCCTATAAATGCCATGATGAGGCATATAATATGTCACACCAACCTCAGCACTATCTCTGACTTCAGTCATATGTCCTAATTCTTCATATTCCTTTAAAAAATTGGAATACAAGTTTAAATACTCTTGGTCTCTAGACAAACGAGTCCATAGCGATTCAAGTCGTCTTACAGCAATATCTCTTGAATTCCCTAAACATGAAGGATGTTCTTTAAATGGCATAGTCACAATATATTTTCCTGACTTATCTCTCCTATGGGTTCGCGCATAATGTTCCTCACATACAGAATTTTCTTTACTCTTAGGTAAATCGTTTTCTATTTCCTCAATCTCCCAAAATTTTCTCAAGTTTGCATTTAAGTCATCTGCCCCACATATTAAACCGCAATAATTAGAATCTAATTTATTTGATCTTGGAATACTACCTCCCACAATATACCCAAATACCGAATCTTGTAATATCATATTCGCATTCTTTGCAATTAATTTACCAGGCTTTATTATATCATAAAAGTATTCAGCACCAATTAAAATATCTATTTTTCCCGGTATATTAAAATTAGAATCCGCAAGCTCAATAGATTCTGGAATTTGCACACATGTATCTAATTTTTAATGAGGAATTAAATCCGTTATTTTTGGTACTACTAACATGGAAATATTTCTTTCAAAACTTTTATTTTTATTCGCCACAGTTGTTGTAACTCTGCGATTAACTGCCAGCGAAGCATTATTAATGCAAGAAATAGATTGATTTATCCTTTCACTTTTTAGTTGTAACCTTTGTAAGCATTGCTGAGTCATAATGCAAATCTGCGAGCCTACATCGAGCATGCATCTCACTTCCTGCCACTGCGAACATCTGTCTTTTATCAAACATTTTATAGTAGACAAGATTACATTTTTATTTTCGATTAAATTTGTTCCAATGAAAGGCGTAATCCACTCATTGGGGGAGTGAGTAGAACTTTGCTCAGTATTTTTTCCCCCCGACGGCGAATTATTTACGACATCCGACGCATCCGCCTTCGTAGACAAAACACTTTTTGCTTCTTTAGGAAAATGAATTAGTTTATTGTGAGCTTTGCCACAAAAACAATTTCTGTACGAGCATCTTTTAACACTGCAATTAGGCATTAAACATTTGAAGCAAAGTTTTTTATTTTTCACTACCTCTATTCGCTCATTAACCGACAGTGCTTTAAATCGCGGACAATAATAAACCTGATGATTTTCATCTTTCATACATATATCACAATTTTTATTTTTTACCTCATTGAAAAATACTTTAAATGCAGTTTTAAATTTATTATTATAAATTTTTTGGTCTTTTCTCGTCTCATTTAAGGGCTTCGCTTTTGATGCAAAATATAAATCACACTCTTTGCCTAACTCAAGAGGGGTTAACCATTTTTGATTTTGTCTTACTAATATGCGTGGCTATATCTCTATCTAAAGTTTGGAACAATTTATCCGATACTATTAGTTGTTTCAAGGTTTCGAAGTCCGCTACTCCTCTCAATTTTAAATAGTATTCGAAACTAGTTGTTAAACGCGAAGCGAATTGCACGTGAGTTTCGTTTACTCTAGAAGCGTTTCGAAAATTCTCTAATACTGCTTGCGCGGTTGGCTCAAATTCTCTCAAAACGATATATTTTACTTCCTCGTAATTAATTAAATCTTTTTCCTCTATATAAGTTAAAATATTAGCGGCTCTATCCCCTAACAAATTCAACAAAATCTCAGCTTTAAATTTCTCAGGTACCTTTTTAGTACTATATGCTCTCTCTAACGAAGTAAAAAAGAAACCCCAATCTTGGGACTTACTTGGCGGTTTAATAGTCAACGTCCTCACACTTTTTAATAAGCTATCCAGTGATTCTTCTGGTTCGCTTTTACACCCCTGATCAAAAAAAGTATTATTACCATTAGCCTTCACTTGCGCTAATTGTAATTCCAATTTAATTCTTTCAATTTTTAAACGCTCTATTTCTATTTCACTATCCTGATCGGATTTTTTATTTCTATTTTCTAAGGCATCCTCTACAGCACTTTTCACAGCTTCGTTGTCATTTTTGAACACATCACTATCCTCAATTAAACGCCTTAATTCACTCTTTTTCATACCCTCGTTAACAACTAAACCGATTTCCTCAGCCACGATTCTTAATTCATCTTTCTTTAACTTTGCTATATCCGACATTTTAAGTTATAACAAAATTACTCTAATTCAAGCACAATATTATCACTAGCAATTTCTTTTTTTAAAACTCATCAAAAACAAAATTAACTTCAACTCGGGAATTTAATTAGTTTTTTACTTAAAAGAAACTTAAAATTGCTCCAACCTCATTGCCGGGACTGTTGTCACGAGACCAGGAAGTATTGCTTTAAAAATCCTCTATGTTTGGAGCACTCAATTAGACGCAAATTTCACACACAATTAACACGCAAACTCATCCTTCGATAATGTTAATTACAATAGTCACACGATTTCTGACTGACTCCGGCTCGACGGACCATGTTTGGCCCTCGATAGCTCCTTATTAGAAACTGATTTCATTAAAGTAACACATAATTACTAAGTGGACTGTATAAAATTTCTCATACTTTATTTCAACCACACACTCTGCGCGCTCAGTCGCGTCTGCCCTTTCTTTTGCATTGCAAGGCGACAGCAGCGCCATTTCACAAAAGCGGTCAGGGGGCACAACATAACCCTCCAGACTATATTCTCAACATTAACGATCTTCATAATATTCTCAAGGATAACACCTCCAGCATTTTGACCGGATATTACACTACTAAACATCCCAACTAGAATAGAGGAAGGGCAAACAGATCTGGAAAATTAATACACATTCTTTGCAATAACTACAATTATCAAATAGTCGCCCCTGATTATCCTCAGTTTCACTTTCCTTATAATAGCCATACCAACTTTGTTATAGACTTGGCAATACTGAAAAACCTCTCCTTTTACAATATAGGTAGTATTAACGAATTCCTCAGCGATCATAATCCCATTTTAATAGACATCTCCTATAATAAAATTCTTTCCGTCTCCCTTCTAACTCTTACCACTACAAACTGGTTCCATTATGAAAATATTCTCCATCTAATATAAAAGACAATCCCCCATTAATGAACTCGGCAACACCCTATCCTCCTTTACTACTTCTATCCAAATAGCTATTAATGCAGCTCAGACTCCCCCCCACATATCCGAGACTTAATTAAGGAAAAAAATAGGCAAAGAAAACAATGGTAAAATGCTACATATTCTCCCCCTCTTAAGCCCATCACTAATAGTCTCAAAAAATCAAATCAAAAATGAAATTCGTTTAAAAAAAAAATGGAAAACTTACTAAGACAACTACACACTGAAGATAATTTACTTTTTTAACATCAATCGCAAACTTACAAAAAAAAAAATTTTTTTTTTTACATCCCTCCACTAATTGGTAATAATGGTCTTGTTTTTTCTGCCAAAGAAAACGCTGATTTGCTTGCCCATAACCTTAAATACTCTTTCCAGGTGATGATGATAGTGAAGTTTTATTGGCGCAAGAGCCAGATGTGGCCTTACTGCTCCAAACAAGGCAAATCTGTGATCTAGACATTAAAAAATTGAAAATAGATTGATAGACAAAAAGGTCATGCGAGAAAGTAAAGTCTATTGGCGCATGAGCCAAATACGGCTATGCTGCGCCAAACATGAGTTAACTGTGGTCTAGATGAGAAGAAATTGAAGAAAAGACAAATTGGTTGACAAAGAGGGTCGAAAATAGAGAAGGATCGCTTAAGGTAACCCGGGGGCGCGTCACCCATGTTCACCAAAGACAGTAAACCCCACGGGAAAGAAAAAGATCATTAGGGTATCTCAGGGTCATGATGCCCGTACTTACCTAAAGAAGGCAAGTCCCTGAGGTCCCCTGATATAACTTTTAACAGGAGAAAAAATTTCCATGTCATGATGAGTTTAGTTTTTATTAACGTCGCACTAGAAGCAACACGAGGGCTATTGGCGACGGACCTCGTAATTTTGAACCACGGTCAAGTGACGAGGACGACACCTGAGGTGGCACCCCTCTCGTTACTTCCACACCATGTCTCGGGAGGATTTTGGACCCCGAAGGATTTAAAGTGCATCAGCACCGACTACTGGGCGGGTCTTTGGAGGATAAGGATCGAACCCGCGACTGAACGAAAACCGCCGACCGCTAGTCCACGACCTTGACCACTAGGCTACCGCGGCCCATGTCATGATGAATATATGAATCCACAGAAGAAATAGTCCAATGCTCATTTTAATCTCACACTAACTTCCCCTCTTGAAATAGCTAATATCATCAAAAAATTAAACAAATGAAAAGCCCCCGGAGAAGTTGGTATTCACAACCAAGCATTCAAATTCTTTCCCCCAACACTCTCTCCCATTTAATTAAAATCTTCTATAAATGTTTCACGTTTACATACTTTCCACTAAATGGAAATACGCTACTGTCATTCTTTCTCCAAATTTGGCCAGAACCATGCCATGCCCTCTAATTACCGTCCTATCAGTCTTCTTAATTCCAATGAGTCCTCTTAAATAGATTACTCAAACATACCATATCTAATAATTTTCTACCCCATTCTCAATTTGGCTTCAGATCCCACCATTCATCACCTTTTTCAGGCTTTTGGTTTGGTTTTATTAACCTCGCACTCGAAGCAACATGAGGAATATTGGCAACAGACTTCTTGATTTTCAAGGTCAAGTGACGAGGACGACACCTGAGCTGGCACCTCTTCTCCTAACTTCCACACCATGCCAACGGGAGGACTTTAAGCTCAGACATATTTAAAGTGCATTAGCCCCAGCTACACGGCGGGTCTTTAGCGGCTTTAAGGTTCTAACCCACGACTCAACGAAAAACGCCGGCCTCGAGTCCGATGCCTGAACAACTAGGCTACCGCGGACTGTGAATGCCATAACTGAAAGTTTCAATTGTAAACAAATCTCTGGGGCTAAAACTGCAAACTATTTATTTGGTATATTAGAAGTTGAAAAATGGTTAGAGGAAAAAAACGATAAAATGAATTATAAGAATACGGTTCTTGCTCTCTAGAGGAATGAAGCCGGTTTAGGAGCCTCATATTGCCTCAAAAGTAATTTGGCATATGGAATCTTGAACCAATTTTATGGAGCTATATTTTTCTGTGGTAAATATAGCTTCATAACATTAATTTACGAGTCCTTGTTCCAAATTACCTTTTTCTTTCACTTTTCCTCCGCACTCCCTTCGTGGACTATATGCGGTCCACGGGTTGAACACCCATATCTTACATGCTAACCGAAACGAGGGCTATATATATATATATTATAGTAGCGAATTTTACATATACAAAAATTGAATTTAAAGCATAGAATTTTTAAAAAATTCAAAAAATTGAATATTTTTACAAAAGAAACCAAATTTTCCCAAGAATGTTAAAATTTTTCTTCAATACCAATGCAAAATTTGGATGGATGATTATTAAGTACATTTTCATGCCCTTAACCCCAAACATTTTCTAAGAGCTTTGAAATTCCTTTCACAATATAGATATTTAAGCAAGCTATATATAAAAATAACGAAGGAAATCAATTACATTATTTTTAATTTTCAAAAGGCAGTCATACAAATATTAAAACCATGACATACAATTTACAGGGGAAAAAAGACAATTAAGTATTCAATGAAAATTTCATTTTTAAAAAACAAAATGTTAAAAAATAGATATTTTAAATATTTTTTTTTTAAATTCATTCTAGGTTTAAAACTATATTATTAAGTAACATGAAAGTGAAAATCATTACTGACATAACGGTATCATGGAACACAATTTTAAAATAACAGGGTAACAATTCTAAAAACAAAAAGGTCAAGAAATATGATTTTGAAACCAATAAAGTCATCGAGAAAAAATGAAAAGTTATTGGCACATAAAATTTAATAAATTACTGAAATATAATCAAAAATTAATGATATTTAAATAAATGCCAAGATTATTAGGTTGAGTGCTAAATTACTTGCGATCCAGCAAGACAGATTCTATTTTTCAAATCTATTCAATAAGAATCACCAGGGTAAACTGTTTTGAGTAGTTCTTATATTAAACTGATGTACCTAACCTACAAAATGGAGAGTGAAAAAAAAAGTATATTTATTTTGTGAAGATTTGGGAATTTAAATAAGGTAATATTGCTCAGGCGATAGCTGAAAAAATATGCAGTGCATATTGTAAAGGACTAACAATTAATCAAGGAGTTAGAAATTGGTTTGCCAAATTCCATTCAGGAGATACGACCTTAAAAGATAAACCAAGGGCAGGATGTTTTTTCAGTCTTGATGACAACTTTTTAAAGGCAATATTGGAGCAAAATATGTCAATCAAATAGTACTGCATAAAAATTGAATACATCACAATCAACCATTTGCTACCACCTGGAGAAATCAGGGAAAGTCAACCTCATAATCTCAGGGAACAGGATAGAGAAAATCACTTGTCAATTGCTACAAGTCTGTTCTCACAGGTTTATAACATATTTTAGGCAGGATTATAACAGGTGAAAAAAATGTGTTATCTATGACAATATCATTCACAAAAGACAGTGGCTTGATAAGGATCAAATACTCCTACCAGATTTGAAAGCAAACATCCATGAAAAAAAATATTTGATTGCAAGTATGGTGGGATTGTTGAAATAAAACTCATCACAAGTTGAGATGAATTCGAATATATTTATTATTTCAGATATGTTCAATAGTCGCAAAAGAGAAACACTATGAAAAGTGTTCTGCCCTCATCAATCACAAAAATGTCATTCTTTTAATGACTCAAGAAAAAAAAATTGAGCTTGGGTGGTCTGTTTTACTAGATCCACCTTATTCCCTAGACCTTGCCTTGACAGGTTACCACTTTTTCTGTTACTTATAAACTTTTTGAATGGAAAAACATTCCATTCTGAAGAGCAAGTCCGCCAAATTACAGAAATTTTCTTCCTCTCTAAATTAGCTACACTTTACAAGGAAGGAACTGAAAAACTGCCAGGAAAATATGAGAGAAGGTTATACCTAATAGTGGCGAAAACACAATAAATTAATATAATTTAATGAAGGCAAAATAAATTTCTATTAAAAAATGGAAGTCATTTAGGACTCAATCAATAATAAGGTCGTTTAATGTATCAAAAGCATACAGGATAGTGAAATTTATCTAAAAATAATAAATTGGAATACAAGACAAAATTAATGGCACAATAAAATGTATTCAAAAAGTAGTAGGATATAAGCACACATATGTTGTCAAAGTAATACGATATATAAACATATTAACAATCAGAGACTAATACAATGGGGCCTATTAAAGAAAAGTAACAATTTGGCACACCTTTAGTACAAACATGTTGAGAGATCAAAGTCCTAGCACATTAACAAATAATTATTTGTTGTACTGATTAGCTACTTTAACCACAACATGTATTAGACATAAGTTTTAATAAATTTTAAAAATTTCTGAAGAAGAAGTTTTCAAAACTGTAGAATTAACAATATTTGTTAATTCTACAGTTACTCTACACATTGATACAGAATTGACTTCAGTAAATCGATTACTTTTTGTACAATTTTTTTCTAGTCATTAGATACAAGACTTTTGCATAATACACGTAACAGAGAATAAAGCATTTAATTTAACTCAAGTATGAACATACTAACATAAGAAAATTTTCATAGTTATTATAGAAATTTCAAACAAAAACATTATTAAAATTTTCTCCTTTTGTTACAACTTAAGGTAATGTATATTTGAGTTTAAAACTAAATAGAAATGTATTCACCATCTGATTATAAAAAACTTACTTTTAAGAAAAATTTTCTGCTCACATAAAGAAAATTGTAATCAAGGTTCCAATATTGACAAAACTGCAGGGAAAATTCACAGCAAGAAAAATTAATATTTCTCTATTACAAGATCTTAATATAATAAGAATACATATAGTGTGCCACACAGTTACAGTTCAGTATCAGGTGTTCTTTGGGTGTGATAATGATTGGGTGGCGATTTAAGTTACGGTACCCCTGATGCATATAGTTTGAAAAGAAATTTTCAAAAGTCACATGTTCTCTAATCTTGATTGTTATTCATTAAAAACGGCGCCCGATTTTCAACAATTTTTTGTGAGATCAAGACTTCCTATTTGTTTCTTTGGTGGATTGTAGTGAAAAATTAAGAATATCGGCCTTTCATTGGTGTAATTTACCTTTTTTTTATGATTTGGAAAGAAAGGGTAAAATAAGGTAAAGTTATGTTTTACTTATGCATTATTACAAGAAATATATAATTATTTATTTATAACAATTATATATAAAAAAGAATTATTTATAAATAATTTATATTTTTTAACATTTCTTATTTTAAGGATTATTAAATAATTGTTAATATAAACAATTTTCATAATAAATAAGTTTAAAATTTTAACTTATAATTAAGAACTGCTTCTTTTCACAAGAATTGCTTATTAATTATTCTTATTTATGAATAAGAATTGTTAATGAACTATTATTTATAAATAAAATTGTTAAAGAACAATTCTTATTTATTAACAATTGCAATTCTCCTTTGTACAATATATATATTTTTTTTTACATAAAAAAGCATTATTTATAAATAATTCTTATTTATTTAAAGGATTGTTTATTAACACTTCTTATTTATAAGCTAATATTTCAAAATAATTCTTATAACTACTTATTCATAAATACGAATTATCAATTTATTGATAATTTAATATCCATGAATTATGAATAATTCCTATTTATAAAATATTGCTATGAGTACTGAACAATTATTTGAGACATTTGTAAGTATTCTTATGTTTTTTTTTACAAATCGTAAATGTTTACATTTGATTCCTCCATGGAGTCACGAAATTTGCCAAGGGGCACCCGATACTGAACTTTAATTTTGCGATACAGTTACTTAAAATGTAATTTCATTGAAATGAACTTTGAATCCTATGCTACATATTTCAGTAAAATTAAAAAAAAAAAAAAAAAAAAAAGAAAGAAAGAAAAATGCCCCTGTTTTCCTCTTCTGATGCTAAATTGGTTTAAAATGAAAATATCTGCATAAACCAACCCGCATATCGAAAAAGACTACTAAGAAACTTTGAAAACAAAAGTTTCTTCATCAGTATGAATTAGCAAATCATTTTTTTAAAGAAGCATTTTAGGAGATGGTGCTGGGAAAATTTCACAATGGAA
>BMAW01086990.1:0-61824 GCA_019974015.1 Nephila pilipes
CCACCACCACCACATTCTTATCTCCACCACCACCACTATGTTGAACCCCCATTTATATACTACTAGTACTCTACCCTGGGCAGGATTCATGCGAGCACCCCGCAAGGGTTTCTCTTGCCTCATTTGTACAATTTGTACACGCATGACTTCCCACCCCACCCCAGTGTTAGTACATGCCTTTTTGCAGATGATTCTGCGGTGTTAGCCCAGGGCTACAACATCAAACTAACTCTAAAAACTATGCAAAATTACCTACACACCCTCGAGGAATGGCTTACTCACTGGAGAATAGCAATAAGTGTCGAAAAATCACAGGCAATACTGTTTCACAAAGGCAGACAAAACCCCCCACACAACCTTATCTCTCCGACGAAGAACTCAGTTGGGTATTGGTGGTTAAATATCTGGGTCTGCACCTTGATCAAAAATTAACTTACTCCAAATATATTAAACATCTGAAAGATAAATTCTGGAATAAAATACATCTCTGCATCTCTTTAACTGGATGACACTCATCACTTTCTCTCAAAAGCAAAGTTTTACTCTACAAGCAGATTTTGCGCCCAGTTATTATTTACGCCTCCCCAGTCTGGGGGGCTGCTGTCCCGACCCATCTGAAACATATTCAAAACCTACAAAACAAAATTCTTTGAATTATGACAAACGCTCCATCAGAAACTCTGTCATCCACAATGACCTGAAAATAGAAAAAATTGAGAATTTCATCATTAAACTTTCTCGAAATATCTTTCTAACTATTGAAAACCAGCAAAATCCCTTGATCAGAGCACAAACAATATTTACAGAAGTAAATCTAAAACAAAATTTCGCCTACAAAACTACGAAATGGTCTCAACCTCTCAAACCACCGTATATTCATTTTATCAATAAGTGCTAAATCTTTGCTGACAAAAGTTCGCTGATTGCCGATAAAGCATCACTTACCCCCCACACACACACACCTGTGGAGGTTGTGGAAATGGTTGCAGATTTACTGTAAACATTTATACTAACTCCCCATAGCTTAGACTCAACTATTTTAATTTCTAATTTACTCCCCCCTCCTTATTTTTTTCTTTCTTTTTTTAACCTTTATTTTTTAAATTCAAATTCTTAAATTTCTAATTGTTCTTGTTAAATTTTTACCATATGATACACTGAGCAGAAGCGGCAATCTCGCTGGCGCTCGATTACCATCTAATTTTAGTTTAGTTTTTAAAAAAATATAGCTTAATAAAGAATATTGAAAAAAAGTATCACTTTAAGTTTAAATCGTTTTCTTTTAAATATTGAATATATCAGAACCTGTTACTAAAAATGAGTACGTGCGAGTCAATTTGAATACGTTAAGATCGGAGCTGTTTTGAGTATGCAAAGTATTCAAAAGTGAGTACGTTGAAATCGATTTTGAATACCCGTTTTTCGCCGTGAACTACTATATATATTAAACGAATCGTATAAAATAAAATTTTGTGACTTTACAATATAATTAACTAGCAAATTTAGGTACACGTGAAACTTTGTCAAGATATAAAATAAACACTATCAATTTTAAGATAAAGATAAAGAAAATGAATGCTACCTTCTCACCGTCACGTTTATGTGTTATTCAAGGAAAATAAAACAAAGCTTGGGGATAATAGCTTTGGTTGCTCTATGCTCCATAACACCAATCAAGACAGTAATTTAAAAATGAAAACGGACAAACTTATTGCATTTGTGGCATGGCAGCAGTGGATCGTGGGGGGCGGCATCGTTTCGAATTCAAAAAGTGAAATTTATTTTCTAATTTTGTATATAGTATTTGACAAGCTTTTATATAACTTCACATAAATGTAAGTATATATATATTTTAGGTCAAATATTTCAACTCTATTTTGAGCCACTTCCACTTGCCTTGAAATTCTGAAATCGTGGGCTTGCCGCCGGTGTTTCATCGAGTGGCAAGTTAGAACCCTAATGGCTCTAAATAAACTTCGTATAGCGAGGCTGATATTCGTTTAATCTGTCGAGGTTTCTAGTCCTCCCAATGACGTAATGTGGAAGTCTTGAGAGTGAGGTGCCAGCTCAGATATCATCCTCGTCACTTGACCGAGGTTCAAAATTACTAGATTTGTCTCCAATAGCCATAGCAATGTTGTTTCTCAGTGCGCCGTTAATAAACAATCACAATATTGAAATTCTGCATAAATACCTATGTAATCCCGATGACAATACAGTTATCTGATTTAATAACGTGGCCTGATACTGCAGACCGGATAAGCTGGCTACGACCCTCATATCTGTGCCGCTCGGGGCCATGGCCCTCTCTACACCTCCCATTCTATGCCATTGAGTTTAGGTGTCATGTTTGTCACATGATTTGTATCTAGTGATATATATATATATATATGTAGACGGTGGGGTGATGAGATTGTACATCCCGAATCTACGATGGTTTGCTCTTACGCAAAGGCCTGGTTGTCTAGGGGGTAATTCCATTACCGAATTCCACGGTGTTATTGTATCAATTCAATGATTAGGCTCGACTTATTTTACTTCGTTTATTATTTGGAGAGATGAAATGAGAAATATTTACAACAGGAGATGACGAATTGCCCAGTTCATCGGAGCAAAATAGGTGGCTGCCTCATTTAACCCATATCGGCTGAAACGCACTCTGGGGTTCGGAGTTTACTTCCGACGCGGTTAATGCAAAGGAGAAGAGAAATGGAAAGTGGAGGAAAGAGAGGGAGGACGAAAGGTGGCTCAGTTTTGTTCTGGAATAGGTGGCGCTGCATGAGCTATCACATGACGCTGATTCGTGGTGCCATCTATCGAGTATCTGAGGAACTGGTTTTACAATACATTGGAAAATATTAATTATTTGATAATTAGCTAGAAAATCCTATATATATATATATATATATATATATATATATATATATATATATAATTTAAAGTGCAACCAAAACAGTTAAATATTATGTATGCTTTTACATTTAATTTCGGATTAAAATGCTTAGAAAAGCATTTTGTGTGTGTCACAAATACGTTATTGCTTTTATATATGCATAAAAAAAATACACTACTTGGTATAATATGGAAATTTTCATTGTGATAAGCAAATGTCATTCATTTTAAAAAAGAGTAAATGTGTACCCCACAAAGCACTTTTTAACTGCACTTAAACGTAAAATTTTTTTAAGTTGTAGATAAAAACAATGTGTAATAACTAAAATATATAGCATTAAAAAGAAAACAGTATTTAGATTGAATAGAAATAATATGTAATAATTGAGGAAAACTTTCGAACTGGAAATTAAAGCAGAGTTCTGGTTAGGAAAAACTATTCTAAAGAGAAAATTCTTTATTGAAAAAATTAATTTGAAACCCACTAAAAATTTCTGATCAAAATAAACTGCTTTAAAGTATTAAGAGAAAAAAGTAAGAGAAAGCTTGCTGAAAATTGCTTACAAACAAAACCATTAGTGATCACTTTTGCATAAATCTGACTTAAATTTTTAGATCATACAGAACGGGAAAAGTTTTTTTTTTTTTTTTTTTAAAAAAAAGGAAGTAACTTTTGCGGAGAATTAACTTTCCTGAACATTAAATGAAACCATTAAATTTTCATTTTCATAATTTGGGATAGTAATTATATTTAATATATATGTATATTTAATGGGTTTGTCCTTCAATAGAGCATTTAAGAAGAAACAGCAAGATTACATGAAACTTTGGATATAAAAAGACTGATCTACAACAGTATTCTGCCAAAATCATAATTTGCTATAATTATAAAGTCTGAATTCAGAATTATATTGGTAATGATGTAGAATTTATTAAAAGTTACCAGCAAATTTTATGCAATATTACATACATTTTTTACAACGTTTTTCTGAATTTCACTTGGTGTGTGTGTGTGTGTCATCAAATTTTCGATCGTTAATTTAACCAACTTCCCATCAAGCTAGAGCTTTGAAATTTCGGGAATCGTTCGTACTCGCCTCACAATGCAATATTTAGACGTTTGCGACATGTTTTAACTCATATATTTTTAAATAATGCAGTTTAGCCCAATCACTTGGCGCAATTTGAATAATTGCCAAACTTGGCGATTTTTTTTTTTTTTTTTGGCTGAATGTTAAGTCCACTTCGCGGACCAATTTAGCAACATTTGGCAAAATACAGCCAAATAATTCCTGTCTCCAAGAGTGGTTTGACTAAACTGTATTCCATCCATTTCATTTACCGGATTAATTAATTTTAGTTAGTTTTTAACGTTGTTATGTATTTCACTTGGTGTGTGTCTTGGTGTATGTGTATCAGTGTGTCATCAAATTGTCTATTGTTAATTTAACCAACTTCCCATCAAGCTAGAGCTCTGAAATTTTGGGAACCGTTCTTATTTGCCTAACAATGCAATATTTAGATATTTGTGACCAGTTTTAACTAATATTTTAATAATTTTTTTAATAAACTTTGCCACCATATAAAAACGTTGGTTTTTATTTCGAATTATTTTTTCTCTGTTTATTTTATTAACTCTTGTATAGTAATGATACCCATTTAATGAACGGAAAAAAAAACTTCCGATTTCTTATTTACAACAATAATATTTGCTTATTCTTTTCCTATAAGACAGGAATAAATAAAACGTATGTTTAAAAATCGAAACGAGCTTTCTCTAGGTCTATGGCCTAACTTAGAAAGGGTTACTCGTAACGATTTGGTGGCAATATTTTTATATTTAATTTTAAAAAAAAGTAGAAGAAGAAGGAAACATGAAAAATATAAATATAAAAGTGTTCCTTGCTACCTTGAAAAACTTTTTCTAAATACATTATAACAAGTAATATATTGTTACAAAAATTTCCTGGGTGTGTGGGACTGAAATCAGTTCAACACAAAAGATAACGACAAATGACACTTTATTTACAAATATTCAGGAGAACAAACAGGTGGCAAAGCTTGGACAATAATAGCACAAACAGAAACGTAGGACTTGTACAGATTAGTGACACAGGTACAGGAACAAAACAGCATTTTAAAGAACAGTCACAGTTATATCAGCAACGTTCAGCTCACCAGCTTACTAGTTACTGTCAGTACGGACAGCCTCGGCAGTAATACTCTGCACTTCCAGGGCAGGCTTTAGCAATTCCTGGCAGATGCAGGCTGCTGCTTCTCAAATTCCTCAGGTACGCTCCACTTCCAAGTGCAGCCAGCCTCCAGCCGATTTAACGATTGATCTCCACAACATAGATTCCAAAGTTAGACTCCGACAGACTCTGGCCAAATATCCAGCAGATTCATTCGACCACGCCATCTTCGACAGATCCGCTTCCGATTGATCTCCAAAGCATACTTCACAGTCCAATAGCGTATCGAAGCAAACTTCACAGACCAGTAGTGTACAAAAGGACATATGCACCCCCTCCCTCCCAAGAATTTTTCTGGAAACTGAAATATTTTCAGGGTGATTTTTTATTATACTAGTATAGATGCTCTAAATTTAGGGAAAAAATGAATGAAAATGAATGAAATATTTTCTCTTCATGTTTAAATTTTTTCATCAATAAGAGAAAAAAAAAATGGTTCCATTTAAGGGCCAATTCCTTAGAAAAGAATAGAAATTTTTTTTGCCGTCATCGATATGTTCTTTAGTGTTTAAAGACGAAGAGACCAGGATGCCTCCCTATAAAAGATGTCCTCCCCTAAGTATCACAAGCGTGCAACGTAGATATTTTCTCCGATATCCACAAGCATTAAATAATTCGAGATAAAAACCAACATTTTTATATGGTGGCAAAGTTTATCAAAGAAAATTACTGATATATTAGTTAAAACTGGTCGCAAATATCTAAATACTAGCTTATACCCGCCCGCTTCGCTGGAATGACAATATTATAATATTTTGGAAACTGTACGTAAAATATCAAGAAAATTTACAATTTTTAAAACGCTAATTATAATCTAAATTTAAAATTTTAAGAAATTGATAGTCTGCAATAATGGCCACGACTTTCAAATATATAAAAAAAATAATAAAAAAAATTTAGTAAAAAGTCACCCCATATATATATAATATGGATAAAATTCATTCCATAGTATACATGTTACACCTAGTATTGTCAAAGATGCAACCTTTTGTCAGAAGATTCATCATGTGCTTAACTTTCAAATGAAAAACCCTCGCAATGGCATCGTGTCTATCGTAAGAATTTTTGTCCTTGCCTCAAGACATCTTTGATTTCTGACCATTTAGGATTGCATGTGAATGCAATCCTTAAAAAAAAGTCGTGCAAGTCGGGACGTCCAAAATGTCTTACGTATGTCATAGCTTCTTGAGTTTGTACATGCATGTAGCGAGGTTCTCCAGTAAACGAACATTGTCTTGCGTGAGCTCTACTCCATAAGAAGTCGCCATTTTAGTATTTTTCAAAATCCCGCTAAGTTTTGGAGCTAAACTACACTTTCACCAACCGTGAGATTCCAAACTGATTTATTTCTATAGCTAAATATGTACGTTTCCTATTTTCGACATGTACAAAATTTCGCATGAAGAACCTCTTCGCCAAAATCTTGCAAACCATCCATCAGGGCTTCAATAAGAAATTATTTGGTATTTTTCCATTTCGCACGCGCAAATCTCACCAAGTAAACTTAATTGGTGACAATACACAGAACACATATAAAAAATATATTCTGTTTGGCGTCGGTCATATCATGTTTGGCGATAAAGTCGCCAAAAACAACATAAGAGTAGATTAACGGATGAAAATTTCATTTTGGATAAAACTTCCGTAAAATCCGTTCTTAGTGAGCGTCTACATCGCAAAATGAGCAACTATGCTAAATTTCAAGTCAATCGGTTGTATAGTCTTAGAGATCGTGATGAGTCAGTCAGTGGTATTTAACTTATATATATATATATATTCATTGTTAGGCAAGTAAGAACGGTTCCCAAATTTTCAGAGCTCTAGCTTGATGGGAAGTTGGTTAAATTCACGATAGAAAATTTGATGACACACTGATACACACACAGACAGACACACACCAAGTGAAATACATAAAAACGAAAACTAACTAAAATTAATTAATTCATCCGGTAAATTAAGTGGTTGGAATGCAACTTAACCCAACCAACCCTTGGCGACTAGAATTATTTGGCGGTAATTTGCCAAATGTGGCTACCCAGATCCGTTTTACGGACTTAACGTTGAGCCAAAAAAAAAAAAAAAAAAAAAAAAAAAAAACCACCGAGTTTGGTGCCAATTTTTAAAATCGCGCCGAGTGGTTGGGCTAAACTGCATTATTAAAGAAAATAGTTAAAACTTGTCGCAAATGTCTAAATATTGCATTGTTAGGCAAGTAAGAACGATTCCCAAAGTTTCAGAGCTCTAGCTTAATAGGAAGTTGGTTAAATTAACGATCGAAAATTTGATGACACACACTCACACTCCAAGTGAAATACATAAAAACGTTTTAAAATTTTAGTCGCCTTTGCCTGTTATAACATGTACTGCTGAAAGATCGTTTTCTATTGTGAAATATTTAAAATACTACTTAAGAAATAGTACTTCTGAAATAAGTTTAAATATTATTGTTATTTATTTGTTTCATATACATAAAAATGCATATATATGTAGGTGAAAAACAAACCTTAAAAATTTGCAAAAATAAAAACGGGAAATCAATATAACTTTGAAAAAATTGATATGTATAGAACTTTTCATTTCACTATACTTGTACCTTTTTTTAACCATTTCTTGAATTGTGACCGTTTATTCAATCATCAAATGATTTTAATTAGTTTTTCAATCATGTTGAAATCCACCTATTCTGGTTAAAAGAAATTTTTATTCTCATGAAATATTTATTATTATTCTTAAATAATCTTTGTTTTTGTTACTTAATAAGAAATTCATCAACTTTTGAACAGTTTTAGGTAAGAATAATAAAGTTGATATAGCGCATATTTTGGTTTTTACCAAGTGGCAATTCTAAACAAAAGAAACTTCTTCTTTTATGACAATGACGATATGCCCCCCCCCCCAAATTAATTTCTGGTTACGTCACTGCCACAGACAGACTGATCTCCTCCATTCTACGCATTTATATCTCTTCTGGCCAGGCATGATGTCGCATAGGAAAATTCACGAAAAGTCCATAATTTTCTTCCCAATCGATATTTTGCGTAGGCTTCAGCTCATTCGGGTACTTTCTATTTATCGCAAAGGTTAAGGAGTCATTCTTAAACTTCCCTTGCTGACTGATGACGTCTTTATAAGTGATTTTTTTTTCTTTCACAAGGGAGGCGCCATCTTATGTTCATAACAATATTTCCCACGACTATAATGATTCATTTAAGAATCTTAAAAATTTATTTTGAACAGCTTTTTCGCTGGAGGATATATGTTTATAAATAATATTTTCTCAAAAAATACCCCTCCACAATTCTTTCAACTTACTTAAACTTTATTTATCATAGAATTTCTGGAATTTGTTTGGTCTTATGGGATATAAAGCAACAAAGACTATTATCCCATAATGAGGAGTTATTTATAAAATTTAATTACACTTAAATTCATGGAACATTTTTTGATTGATTGCTTATTACGGTCTCATTTAAAAGCAAAGCGAAGGCTAGTGACGACGAATTAAATGTGAATCTCATGATTTTGAACATCGGTTAAGTGGCGAGAAGAATTGAGCTGGAGCCTCTCTCTCCAAACCATACCTACGGGAGGACTTGAAGCCTAGACAGAATTCATGAGCATCAGCCCCGATACACGTCGGGTAGTGAATCTGGACTCGAACCCCCGATTCGAAAGGAAACATTGCCAGCCGCAAGCTGGCAACCATGATCACAAGACTACCGCGGTGTAACGTAGGCTATAGATAATCCCCGCCAAAGACTTTTGCATTGAACTCCCGCTTTTGTTCCCATTCAAAGTCATAATAATAAATTTACTTCTTAAAAGCAATAAATGAGCCAAATCTGGGGTCAAATACATTCATGAACATCTGATTCTGCTACACAGGTGTGGCCGAGTTGGATTCTCTTTGTGAGGTATTGTAGCCTATGCCATTGATATATATGGGAATTTATGGGCCTAGCCGTTTGACGTCCGACATCAGCGTGCACGTGGGTTAAACTAATATTGGCCGATAAGAGCGAATGGTGGTGGTGGGGACAAAAATGGAGTTTGTGATTGGATAGTCCATTCAAAAAGGAAAATAAATCAAAGGGGGTCGTGAGACAGCTTTACCCGAGGATTTAAAAGGGAGATTCCTGACTTGGAGCGAAAGAGGCAACCTGGCTAGAAGTTAGAGGCTATTTCCTGCTCTTGCGATTTAGGACTAAAATTAATCTGCATTTGATATTAAGCTATTTGTGGTATTGTAGCTATATGTGTTTGTGACTTTGTGCGAATAGAAACCAGGCAAAAATGCTTAACTAGAATATAATTCACAGATTTGTAAAATAAAGAATTATTTTTACTTAAGCTGTGTGATTCCTTCACGTTACTGATTCATTCCACACATTCTGGGGTCAAGACGTTACAGCGGCCACTTCACAGAAAAATTACGTTTAATAGAATATTTAATTTATATTGTAATATGTTCATACAATAGGTATAAAATGTAAGTATACAGTTAGTTTAGTTTTAACGTGATAAATTAATGTATGCAGAGACGAATTTTCGACAGTAAAATAAATATAATGTAGATTATTAAATACTGGGTTCTACATATTGTTAGAATTGATGAAAAAAAATCAGGTAAAGAAGATTTTTGTTGCAAAGTCGGAAGAGTCGTTACTAGTCGGAAAAAAGGAAGACCGAAATTACGTTTTTTTTTTTTATTCTGTTGAATCGGATTTTAAGTGATTGGGAAGAGGGACTAGCACACTATCTTGGAGGAACCTTCAAGAGAATTAAGTTTTTATTAACGTCGCACTAGAAGCAACACGAGGATTGGCGACGGACCTCGTAATTTTGAACGACGGTCAAGTGACGATCTTCAAAACAAAGTATTCGTCCACTCTGGACTGTTGAATGAAATTTGATGATAATGATGACGTTGTTAAATATCATCATCATACTAATTGCTTTTATGAATTAAATTTAGACATCTTCGAAAATAACTCATGGCAACATTTCTGTAGACAGATGCCTGACACAAACATTTTTTTCTTTCAATTATATCTTTTTATTCACTGCAATTTTTCTCGTTTATTTATTATTACTATTTTTTGCTATTACCCTTAGTATTTTCCTAATAAAAATGAAGGATAATTATATCTTTAATCATCAGTACTACACTCCTGCCTTTTTTAAAAACTGTTTTTACAGGGAGGAAAAGACACAATTCTTTTGCAAATATTGAAAAGGCTAAATTTATTTTCTTTGGATACCTCACCCTTCTAAAAAAAAAAGATCGCTAGAACTTTGCAATAGTCAGCCCCATCTATGAGCACTAATCAGTTTTTTTTAAGCACTGAGAACGGGCTTATGCGAAAATATTAAAATCCTTACCAGAATCAAAGTTACAACATTGATAACAGAGTATTTTTATAAAAAGTTCTGACATTATAGAACTGTTTTTTAAACTGAACTTTGTAAGGCAACAATTTTTACCATTTAGCGGTAGAAATCTGTGCAGACGAAGTCAATGTTAACTAGTCAATACCTTGCCTAAACAGAGCGATTAACAAAAGCATTTCATTTTTAACATAATAATGTGCAGATTGCGATTCACTTAGAAATTGTGACTGAATTATCTATAATGCATTCTTTGCTTTCACAAAACATTTTTTTTTTTTTTTTTTTTTTGTATCTTCATGGTAAATGTGTTAGCATAATTTCAGATAACACAAATTTCACAAAAGCATCAAAAAATTAATAAAATAAAAGAATCTTGTAATGCAACCAAATAGGAATGTGGTTAGTTCACAATCATTGAAGGGTTACATTGGGAATATATACTTTACAAGTACAACAAGTCTTCCTTCCCAACTTTGACGGAATTTGGTGTCAAATTTCACTTAAAACAAATTATTAGAAACTTAGCATTGACTATAGAAGAATTCACCATAATAAATACTCAAATTCAGCCAATTTTTGAATTCGAAATTTCCAATTCCCCTTTTATTCTATAAATAAATAAACCTGATAAAGATAGAAAAATAAATTGTGTGAAACATGTGGAAATCTGAGGGGAAAAGCATGTTGACAATGTATATGTAAAGCATGTTAATAAATGGCAAATTGATCAAACCAAGTACAAATCAATGTAAAGAAAATATAAAACCAAATACTGTTGTATTACAAAAGGAAGATATTCTTCCAATAGTTCATTGGAAAAATAGACCAACATATTCAGGTGTACTGATATTAAAAACTCGAAATGTTCAAATGAAATTTTCAAACGGTAATTTTGATAAAATATTTATTCCGAAAATTGCTACTTTATCTATCGAGTAATAAGTAAATTTAAATTTTTTTTATTGCCATCCTTTTTATTTCAATTCTTATGTTTGATGTATATAATTTTTAAGTAAACCTATTATTGTTTAGAAATTATATTTCAAAGGTCCCTGGTGGTATATTAGCACCAGCACTTCAATGTCATTCACCAGAGAGAAAATATGTTTGTTGTCATTCTTGGAATGTGTTTTACTTTTTGAAGTGGGTTCAAAGGCAAGGAATCACTGTAATAAACTTTGATTATAGATTTAAACAAATCGCAATTATAAATTTAAATTAAATTTACAACCCCATCTATCATAAACATTGTATGGAAGAGTTATAGTTTGATGAATTTTTGCTCATAATTTTACCCAGTACAATATCTGTGTCTGTACAACACAATCACAAGTGTATCATTTAAATTGTCTTCTTCCAACTGTAACACAAAGAAGCAACTCTGTCATGATTTGGGCAACAATACCTTAATTCTCTGCAGGTCTTGTCATCCCCCTAAAAGTTTGAATAACTGCAAGGGGCTAAGCAAACATTTTATCCTACCAATGCTAATGCTGTTTCCTTCAGGAAATGTCATTTTTCAGAATATGCTAATCTGTACAGCAAGACCTATTTAGGCCTGATTTGAGGAACATGCAAATGAAATTGCTCATCACAATAAGCTGTCTCAATTTGTTTTAGATGATAGGACAAAATTTCCATTTTAACAAAGCTTGCAGATATTCACTTCACACACATGCCCCTCTAAGGAATTTTTTTCCAATATTTACGTAAGGAATGACTTAATATTCCATGTAATTATACAAATTGTACGACTTCAATTCTTAGATTCATTCTTGTCATTTCAAATGCTAAATGTTGTCCTATGTTTCCTTATTTCACGTTCCAGCGCCCTTCACTAATATGGGTTAAATGAGGCAGCCATCTATTTTTCTCCGATGAACTAGTCAATTTGTCATCTCATAGTGTAAATACTTTTCACTCTTCATCATATCTCCTAATAAACAAGTAAAGCTACTGCAAGCCTCATCATAGGATTTCTACAGAAACCACATGGAATCATGTAATGGAATTATCCCCTAGACAACCGCCCCTTTGTGTAAGAGCAAACCAACATAGATTCGGGATGAACAATATCACTCCACAGTCTACATATATATATATATAATAGGAGAAAAATGTAATAGTTCTCAAGCAAAATATTCAAAAAATTTCAGGACAACTTTCAGTTTTGCAAATTTCAAAATACTTAATTTGACTAGTTATATTAGAAAGCTTAAGATAATTCAATAGAAAATAGCTATCAATAAAATAAACATCTTTATTGACAAGTAATTTTATAAAATATGACATGAAATAATCACATAACACAATTTTGAATCGCTTCTAAAAATATTAAAATACATAAGAATTTTCTTTTTCTTTATGTACATTTCAACAGAGGAAATACCTTTAAATTTAAATATGTTTTGCACTATCTCAAAATGTTTTGTAAAAATATTTAAATTTTGTACAGCTTTGAAAAAAATTTAATCTTATGCAAGAAAGATTTATTTTTAAAGTTAAAAAGGTTTTACAAAGTTACGTACAATAATACACATAACAATATGATACTTAACACTAAAACTGCTACAGTCAAATACAAAACAAAATCTTATATACATATTAAAAACTCTGTACTAGTAATATTCTCACTTTGTACTAGTAATAAAAATATCAGAATCAGTAAAAACTTGACACATACATTTAAAAGAAGGAAAAGATTCTAGGAAATTGAATTTTTACTTAATGAGTGTGAATGAGTGTTCTTAAAAATAATGAACAGACCAAATATTAAAACAGATGACTCAAACACATTGAGGTACAACATTACAGTCTCTTCAAGTTTTTTTTACTTTTCTTGCTGCCAATTAGTATTGATACTTCTGGTTGGACACAAGAATGGACCATTGTGGTAATAGGATTAAAACAACTTTGACAAAAGGAATAATTACAATGCGTGCAACAATATTTATCTCCATTTTGGCTTTTAGCTGCATACTGACATCTTGGGCATTTTTTCAATACCCCATTCTTTAAATTTTTTCCTTCCTGCAAAACATGAATCAATTAGTATAACTCATACTTCAAAAAACTTTGAAATAAAATTTACAAAATAAATAAAATAAGATGTCAATATAATTAGGTAATTGAATAGCATTTGACTTCAGCAAATCAGATTTGAATCTGAAAAATAGTTTTTATTTAAGTATTCTTCATCATTAAAAGTGAAATCAAGGTATTGAATTTCATAGATCAGTGTTTCATCAAGCATCAGGTATGTGAAAATCTCTAATGAAGGTTTTTTCTAACTGAATGCTATGTATTCATATGGGTATGTGGGTTTCTATGGAAGACTCAACAAATTGTTGTAACATTTCAAAGTTTTTGATTTTTTTAACTACAACTTTACAATATTTACCTTTGAAAAATAACTATTCTTGACCCTCTTATGCATGCAATGAAGGTTTTTAAAACACCTGCAAGTAGTACCCAAGAGCGTAAAGGTATACAAGGCAAGCAGAAGGGTCAAAATGAGTCAGTTTATCAATTCAATAAGTCAGTTTGCCCTTCCTTGATTTATAGGAAGACCTGCTTTTTTATAACTTGCTTTCTATGTCAATGAAAGATCACCAGTTAGCCAGTGAGGTTTCTCTCTCTCAGGCAACCAAATAACTTTCACTCCCCCCCCCCAATATTTTTTTCCATCTACAATAAACATAAATTTGAAAATTGTTCTGTGACTTGGTCTCTGACCTGTAGTGCACTATGTGTAGAGATTGGGGGAGGGGGGAGGAAGCTGCTTGAAGTATGCAACTTGGTCTCTTTCCTAAATATACAACACAACTTCAGAGTGAGTTAGCTTAGAATGAGACAAGTGAAACAATAAGAATTAGAATTAAGCCTTAAGTAGCTTGAAGATTGCCTTAACCCAATTGTTGGTATGAATTATACTAAGAATAGTAGCTTTTGCTGCTGAAAACTTCTGCAGTTTCGTAAATATTTTTTTTTGCTGTTCTCAGGACAGCAGCTGTTTTTGATTACCTCTAAATGAACCCAGAATGTTTTCACAATTACAATAGACATACATTCCAGAAAATGCAGAATTATTCCATAAAATGCATAATTACAATTAAAAAGCTAACATACACATATCCAAGTAACACAATTCTGCAAGCCAGTTTCATATTCTGGATATTAGTAGCACAGTACACATTTAAATGCAGTTATTATGAACAAGTTCAGTTCTTTCTAGGTTAATAGTTATAAAAGTATCACATATATTTATATTAGAAAAGTGGAAAAAAAAATCATTTATATTTTACCTCAATGAAGGAGTTGAATTTGTCACTTGATTGTTTTACTAGAGGCTGCTTGATTGGTACAATTGTATTGGCAGTACCTGAAAGCACAGCTTTAAACACACCAGTAGTTCGAACTCTTGGATGGCCATCTAATAGCCTTTCTTCAACTCCTTTATTTTCCTTAAATAAAAATTAGGAACATGACTAAAAATCATTAGAAAGTGAATGCCTGTTTCATTTTTTAATTGTTAATATTCTTATAACATATCAGTCAGAATGCAAACATAACATTAAGCAATGTAAAAATTCATTTGAATAGTATTGAATGTATCAAAATATAACTAAGTCTTAGAAATTATTTTAAAAAATTAATTTAGCCAATGCTAGTTGAAATGTGTGAATAATTTTATTTTAGATTTCTTTTAGGAAAATTTACAGCACCCTAATTGTTATTAAATTATTACAATAAAACCTTAACATGCTTAAATCTAATATTTATAACAGATGCATTCCAAATGCATTTAGCAAGATATTCCAGAAGCTTAAAAATTAGACCATTTTCAAACTTTTGATAAACTTTATTTGATTTTATTAAATTTTTTTAAACTATAATGCATAGAAATAGAATTAGGATTGTAGCTATTATGAATAAACACAGGAATTCAAGAAGTGAAACTGATTATAATCATTCATCATCTATATCATGTTCTTATATCTAACCCAAGGAGTCGACAAATGACAGCCTGCAAGTTATTATTGTTTAAACATGAAATAGGAAGCAACACATCAAAATTATGATTTAGAAACATTAAATACGCTTCTTTAAACACCATTTTTTAAGCAAAAAAAATTATACCAATGGACCTAACTCAGTTTTATATCTTTTACAAAAGATAATTAAAATCAAATGCTCAGATTTGTATGAGTATCCATTGAAAGAACATTTTCGAAAATCAGGTATATAAAATTGCAATACAGATCATTATTAACAAATGATCATTTGCAAACAACTTATACTGATTTGAAGTACTAATTTCTAACTGATGAAATATTATCTCAGAAAAAACAATTGTATTCATTGAGTCACACAAAACTTAACCAATTCATGAAAATATTTTATTCATATTTTATAAGTGTTAGCATTAGTATAAAAATATAATGTAAAAACATCACTTCCTAATGAGAAAAAAAACTGAGCATGCTTCTTTTTTATTATTTTGCACATTGAATTACTTATATAAATAACTTCAAATTGGGCCTCTTCCAAATCTTTTGGAAGAGGTCAGGAATTTGCATGAGTATCCAACCAATAGCTTTATTTCTAAAATAAGGATCTAGAAAGTAAATTTCTCTCAAGTTGCTGACAGAAACAAAATGTAGTTGCCTGGAAACATTTATTGGAAAACAAATATACCAATTTTTCCGCTACTTCTCAACTAAAAAAACTTTTGGAACTGTAACACATCTTACTATGGGATCAGTTTTTATATTCTTGTATGGTAGAAGTCTATCAATTGGGATTGGAGCTAGCATGCCATGGATTAAAGCTATCTGCACATCTTTGTAACAGGAGAAATGCCGAGTGGAGAGGAATTTCTTTGGGTGCATGTAAAGTTTTATGGCACAAGAGCCAGATTAAGCTATGCTGTGCCAAAATAACTCAAATTAATGATTTTTAAAATAACCCAAATAAAAAAAATTAAAAATAACCCAATTTTTATTTGGAAAGTATGTTGAAAACAAGACATCCCCAAAAGACAATGAATGATAAAAGAGAAAATTATCAGAGTCAAAATCTTAAATTTGATGTACATCCAATTTTATGCAAATAAGCGAACATATTATGGTTTCCTCCCACAAAGTTGGACAAGTTTAAAAATGAAAAGGAAAAAGAGACAATGAAACACAGAAAACATTTTTCAGGTACAAGAAGAAATATAAATCACTTGAGGCAAGATACGGGACTATAAGTGGAATAATCAAATACCATACAGGAATTCCTGCAACAAAATGTTCTGTGGATGAGTGTTGTCTCAGATAAACATAACATAGCAAGTGAGTGTAAAGGTTATTGGTACAAGAGCCAGATGTGGCTATGTTACGCCAAACAAGATTTAACTGTGGTCTAGAGGCGAAAAAATAGAAAAAAAGACAAAAATTGGTTGACAAGAAAGAGGGTTGAAAATAGAGAAGGATTGATAGGGTAACCCAGGGGTGCGTCACCCATGTTTATCAGTTTAGTTTTTATTAACATCGAACTAGAAGCAACACGAGGGCTATTGGCAACGGACCTTGTAATTTTGAACCACAGTCAAGTGACGAGGATGACACCTGAGCTGGCACCTCCTCTCCTAACTTCCACACCACGCCAACAGGAGGACTTTGGTTTAACGTGCATCAGCCCCACCTACATGACAGATCTTTGGCGGCCAGGGATCAAACCTGCAACTGATCGAAAACCACCGGCCACAAATCTGAAACCATGACCACTAGGCTACCGCGGCCATGTGTTTATAAAAGACAATAAACCCCATTGGAAATAAAAAGATTACTTGTTTGTGTTTTGGACTTTTATAATGTTCTTCAGAACATGTAGAATCATGATATCCAAATAGTTCATTTAGAATATAGATTTATTGTTAACCAGAAGTCAATCAACGTCATCTTGACACAGTAACAACACACTAGTTACATAACAATCACAATCTACACAGTTACAGTTATCATGACATCCCCCCTTTAAGTTATTAATCATACAACAAAGTCATTTAAATAAGATGGTGGTTTACGAACACAGTTACTTCTTCTTTGGGCATTGCAATTCGACTCATTACAGTGCTGCATATTTTGAGGATTTAAAACTACTTCTGAATCAGAATGGAAAGTACTTGTATCATTGGGGTCTGTTTCTATATGAAAGGATGTGTTTGATTTTCTGATATGTTTTCTATTTCGTCTTAAGATTTTGCCAGACTGATTTTTAACAAAATATGACCGAGGATGCAATTTGTGCTTTGAGACTATTTTAGCGAATTCCCAAGTTTTGTTTTTAAAATTTAATATTCTGACATTCTCTCGTTGCTTAAGCTCAGGCAATGGATGAGCAGTTTTGTTATAATGTAACTTTTGGGTATTTTGCCTTTCAATCAACTTTTCTCGAATGTTATTAAATAATTCAGCATTTGACAATTTATTTGAGATTGGCAATTTAGTTTTTAATCTGCAATTAAACATCATTTGAGCTGGAGATAGGTCAAGACCTGAAATAGGAGTATTTCTGTACTCCATTAATCCTACCAAATAATCTCTTATCTTCCCTTGCCTTTCTCATAATGCTTTTTGTAATTCCTACAGCTCTTTCAACCCTTCCATTACTTCGGGAGTAGTGAGGACAAGTGAATGCATAATTAAAATCCCACTCATTTGAAAAATTCTTATAAATATAACTATTAAATGGTATATTATCAGAAATTACAGTATTTGGAACACCAAATCTAGAGAAAACTGTTTTAAGTTTAGTTATTACTTCATCTGCACATTTATTTGCAAGTTCAGCAATTTCTATCCATTTTGAGTAGTAGTCTATTACAACTAGATAACTTATATTACCAAAGTCCATTATATCCACTCCTATCTTTTCAAAAGGTCTATAGGGTACCTAGTGAGTTTTTAATGGCTCTTCACTGTTAGCTTTTTTAAACTTTTCACATATTACACACTCTGATACTACAGTTTCTATGTCTGAGTTCATCCCTGGCCAATACATAATTTCTCTAGCTCTTTTCTTACATTTTTCAATCCCAAAATGAGCTTCATGAATTAGTTTTAACATATCTTTTCTCAAACTATAATTAGTTTTTCATTGCTAAATAACAATCCTTTCCGAATATATAGATTATTTTTAATTTTATAATATGTCCTTACATTATTGTGTACACTTTTGTAAGATTTAGGCCAGCCCTCTTTGATATATTTTACAACTATTTTTAATTCTGGATCTAACTCAGTTTCTTTTTTAAATTGCGTTAGTCTCTTTTCACTCATGGGTAAATGTTTTGAAACAGTATGCACAATATTTAGCATTTCAGTATCATCCCTCACAGTTTCATTAACAGGAAATGCCCATGATAAAATATCAGCAAGAAACGTTTAATTTCCTGGTACATAATTTATTTCAAAATCATACTTTAATAGTTTTAAAATCATTCTTTGCATCCTAGAAGATATTTTATGCATAGGTTTCTTCACAATTGCCATTAAGGGCTTATGGTCAATTTGTATAGCAACTTTACGTCCATATACAAAATTATGATATTTTTCAAATGAGAAAACAATTGCCAATAATTCTTTCTCAATCTGGACATAATTTTTCTCACTGTTTGTTAAACTGCATGAAAAAATGATACTGGTTGACCTTTTTGGATTAAACAGGATCCTAGCCCATCTTTTGAACTATCACATTGTATTATAATTTCATCACTAGCACTAAAAACTTTTAAAATTGGAGCTTTAACTAACAATTCTTTAATATTTACAAAGGACAATTCTTGTTCTTTTCCCCAATTAAAATCTACATTTTCATGAATGATTTCTCTTAATGGTGTAACTTTAGATACATTGGGTATAAATTTAGAAAGAAAATTCATCATGCCCAATAATCTCCTAACTTCAGTTTTTGATTTTGGTGTTGGCATTGCAACAAATTGCTTTAATGTGATCTGGATCAGGTTTTATACCTGATTTAGGTATAATTTGACCAACATATTTTACCTCCGACACCCTATATTGTAGTTTATCTGGATTAAACTTTATGTTTAATGATCTAGCTCAGGAGTCGCCAAACTTTTTTGATCATCGCCCCCTATATAATTTTTCGAAATCTCCATAGACCCCCACAAAGGTAATTAAAATAAAACTATATATTAGTCTAAATATTTAATAAATCAGAAACAGTAAGTAAAGTAGCTACATATTTTTTACTTCTTAATGAGATGAGTGTGCCTGGTGTTTCTTGGCAAGGTTCGCTATATTGGGTTCGAAATTAGTCAATTTTAACCGTAAATCCCCTCGAAGCTCCACATTTAATTTATTTCTGTTTTTAGTTGAAATTGAATTAACGTGACTGAAACCAGCTTCAACCATATACGAACTTGGAAACGCCAGCATAAATGGCTGAGCCATTTCGTAAAGTTTCACATATTTTTGCTTTATATTTATTTTAGTCCAAAATTTATGTATTGTCAAATTATTAATAATCGTTTTTGCTTCAAGATCGGACAATAGTTTAGCAAGCTCATCTTGTATGTTGATGTCGACGTTATCAATTTGCGCCGAAAATGGCTCAATAATCCAATCAGGGATGTCGATATTTTCCAAATCAACAAAGAGCAGTTTAAAATCATCGCTTAATTTTTGAAGATGATTTGTATATATTTCTAAGTCTTCTTCTTTTATTTTTAATTGTTGCAGATTTGAAAAATATTTATAATCCTTACGTAGCAATGAAGATCTAAATAAATTTAATTTTACTTGGAAGCCTAACAGTATTGTCCGAGCTTGGATAATTGTTACATCTTTTCCTTGCAGTTTTGTTTGAACGTCATTAAATTTTCCAAATAAGTCTGCTAAATAAAAAATATGGTTCTTATTGTTTTGGAGTTCATTGCTTAGAACAGGATTTATTTCGTTCAGAAATTCTGTCGTGGAGTCAAATAAATTGACAAGCCGTTGCAAGCATACACCTCTAGACAACCATCTAATCTCGGTGTGCAGAAGTAATTGGTTAAATAACTCATTGTTTTCCTCACAAAGTTTGGCAAATAATCTTGATTTAAGAGGTTGAGCTTTAATTTGATTAATAGATTTAATACAAAACTGTAAAGCTTCATGTAACTCTGAACTCAGATATTTTGCTACTAAGTTGTGTCTATGCAACACACAATGAATAGTACGAATACCAGGCACTTTTTCTTTGAGGCATGTAGCAAAACCTCGGTAACGCCCTACCATAGAAGGTGTGCCATCTGTGGCTACTGCTATTATATTTTCAAGCGGAATGTCATATTTATTTAAATATTTTTGTAAACATCTAAAAATTGTCACTCCCTTTCCATCGGTTTCAAGATATTTAGCAAATAAAAATTCATCAATGACTTCTCCTTTAATTTTACTGAAATATCTAACATACGCCATAAGAATAGCAGAAACACCAAAAACAGATTCATCAAGTTGTATAGAGAACTTGCAATTTTTTAGCTCCGAAACTACTGTGTTTTCTATTTCTTCGGCCATTTCGTCAATACGCCATTTTACAGAATTTGCACTTAATGGCAAAGACTTTAAAACATTAGTAGAGTCTTTTTTCATCACATTCTCAATGACGTCTTTAATTGCAGGTACTACAATTTCTTCTGCGATTGTGTGGGGTTTCCCCCTCTTTGCTATATTAAGCGAAATCTTGTACGAAGCAATTAATCCTCCTTCATTTTTAATTTCAGTAGACTGTTTCATAAAACTTTTTAGAGTTGGTCGACATGAGAATTTTTCTTTGAGTTTTTTGAAAAATTCTAATTCTTCATTTTTTTTTTTTAATCTGAATGAAGCCTTTCAAGATGATCTTTCATTTTTGACGGTTTCATGTATTCATTTCCAAAAGTTTTTTCGCATATAAGATACATAGGAATAGTTTCATTTGTCGGTGAACAAATAAATCCAAATTTTAAGTAATCCAATGAATAATACCAACATTTCTTTTTAGATACTGAAGCTGTCATTTTTAAATTAGGGTTCTGTAAATAAGTTAAAATTAAGTTGGTATATTATACTAATCCACATTATTAAAGCTTACCTTTTCACAAGTAACAATAATTAAAATTGATATCAAAACTAAACAAATAGTTTTATAGAAACAATAACTAATTATCCAATGGTAGATATAATAGTAGTAATAATGACACAAGCATTTAATACTGTTCACAGTTCACAAAAATAGCTGAAAATGCATATATTTGCGTTTGTAGCATCCAGTGTAGAATTGGACAAGCGCACATATGCACCTGACTCATATGCAAGGCTCGTATGGTTTGCGATGGAGACAAAGGGCGAACCAACAACACGATGTGTAACTGCCGTATAAAAAAGAAAAAAACTAAAGCAACAAACATAAGAAGAAAGAAAACGGAGTACTGAAGATTCCCTTCGCGCTTAATGCATAGAAAGCCAACGGCAGTGTCGTCGCTCGCCAAAGGCTCCTAATTGGTTGATGGGTTCACCAGCAAGAGACACGGATAAGCCTCAATCGCTCTTCTGGCTACATACTATGAGTCGTGCAAATTACAAACTGGTCACAAGGTCAAGTTGTGACGTCACAGTAAACATACGAAAACACATAAGGAAAAAAGGGGCAGATTGTTTTCTGATTTATTATTTTATTTTCTATAAAGAATATAATATTAAGTCAATTATAAAAATATTTTAAATTTTTACGTACGCAGTTAGATATGTGTGATTTGCGTATTAAGAACTGTTTTTCCTTCGAGTCCCAATAGACCCCCATTCGACCCCTACTGTTGTTAAATAGACCCCTAGGGGTCTATATAGACCACTTTGGCGACCCCTGATCTAGCTATTTCAAGCACTTTAGACATGATTGCATGATGCAAATCCTCATTATATCCTGCAACAATAATGTCATCAAAATAAATCTCTACACCCTCAATATCTCCAAAAAGCTTCTGATTTCTTTTCTGAAATACCTCAGGTGCAGAAACTATTCCAAATGGCAATTTGTTGAATTTGTACCTTCCAAAAGGTGTATTAAATGTACGAATTTCAGAGCTAACTTCATCTAGAGGTACATGCCAAAAACCATCTTTCAGATCTACAACAGAAAATATTTTCTTACCCTCTAATCTACTAATGATATAGTCTGTACATGGAATTTGATAATGTTCTCTTTTTATAACTTTGTTAAGATCTCTAGGGTCTAAACATAATCTCAGATTTCCATTTGGTTTTTCTACAATAACCAAACTTTGTACCCAATCAGTTGGCTTATTAACTTTGACACTATTCCTTCTTTTTCTAAATTATTTAAGGTACTTTTTAATTTAGGCTCCAAAGTCTGAGGAAGACGTCTTGGAGGGTGAATTACAGATACAGAATTATCTTTCAAAGTAATGTGATATGGTTCACTTGGAAATTCACCTATTCCCGTAAATACATCTTTATATTGCTTAATTAACTCATTTTTACTTATTATACTACATTCAATAGCATCAATTCTTTCAATAAGTTTCAATTCCTTACAACCTTTTAACCCTAATATTGGTTTGGATTTTACATTTACTACATAGAAAGGCAAAGGAACATTTTTGAGTTTATTAGTAGAGCAATTAATTATAAGAGAACCATCTGGCTTTAATTTAAAATTACCATATGTTGTTAAAGATAAATTAGTTTCACTAAGTTTTGGTTTAACTTTAAACATATTCAAAATATACAATGGTAAAATATTCACTTCAGCACCAGTATCCAGTTTAAAATTAACATCAAAGCATTTATGATTTACATCTAATGTAATACTTTTATCACTTACCATTTCTATATTTTTATCAATAGTAAAACTTATCATATCACACTTAGTTTCATTCACAGTAACAGAATCTAAATAAACATCCAGTTCATTTTCAGGAACGTTCATTTCATGAATGTTCTTTGCATTCTGAAAACATTTAACAGCAAAATGATTTTTCTTGTTACATTTGGTGCAATTTTGTCCGAAAGCTGGACACTCGCGAGGCTTGTGTTTCCTTCCACACTTTTTACATTCATACTGAGATAACTTCTTCGGTTGAATCGGGTTTTCCTTTTTCTTCACAAAATTGATCGTCGCTGTTTCGTATTTCATGTTGGGGATTTGTTCCCAGCTCGCTTCAGCTGCCCTGACGATTTCAATCGCCTTTTCTAAGCTTAAATTATTTTCTCGAAGCAGTCGTTCTTGTAATCCACTATCTTTATTAATTCCCAGGATGATACGATCTCGAATCAATCCATTTTCTTGTTCTGCAAACTCGCACGTGGATGCTAGAGTTTTAAGATGTGTAACATAGGACTTAATTGTTTGGCCCTCCAATTGTACACATGAAAAAAATTTATATCACTCATAAACAACATTCTGTCATGGTGAGCAGAAGTCTTCAAACTTTTGAAGAACTTCTGAATAGTTCGCTTTGGATTCTGGAGATTCGAACTTGAAGGTATTGTAAATTTCTAATCCTTCACCGCCTAACAAATTCAGCAGGATAGCAATTTTGATTTTATCTGCTCGTTCATTTTTCTCCGTGGTGAGCAGATAATTCTCGAACTCTTGTCTCCATTTATCTTTCACGTTTCCAAGGGAAAATTGCAGCGGAGCAGGTGGCCGGAATGCTTCCATGATGAACGTAGTTATCGTTTCAATCTGATTAAATCACTTACACTTCTGACATCATGTTTGTGTTTTGGACTTTTATAATGTTCTTCAGAACATGTAGAATCCTGATATCCAAATAGTTCATTTAAAATATAGAGTTTAGTTTAGTTTTTATTAACGTTGCACTAGAAGCAACACGAGGGCTATTGGCGACGGACCTCGTAATTTTGAACCACGGTCAAGTGACGAGGACGACACCTGAGCTGGCACCCCCCTCTCCTAACATCCACACCACGCCAACGGGAGGACTTTGGGCCCCGAACAGATTTAACGTGCATCAGCCCCTGCTACACGGCGGGTCTTTGGCGGCCAAGGATCGATCCCGCGACTGAACGAAAACCGCCGTCGCGAGTCCACAACCTTGACCACTAGGCTACCGCAGCCCACCCCATTTCAGTAGGCTCTTACGACATGCATGAGCTACAATGGGACTATTCTGTCATACCCAGTCACCAAATGAGTCATAAACATAACATAAGCATAGAGCATTTCATGACTCTTGTTATGAAAGGCCCTTAGCATTTTCTGCAGTGTTACACAATAATGGACAGCATTCTCTGTAGCACCTCTGAACAGGAATTTGATGAGCAGAATGCTGCCAGTCTTAGAAATCTGTACATGTCAGTTTCCATGCTGACACAGTCAGCTTGAATTTAGTTCTGCATGGGATGAGCGAGTGAGTTACAGTTTAACAACATAGCATTTGGAAGCAACATGAAACTATTGGTAACAAGCTTCAAAATTTTAAATTATAGTTAAGTAGCAAGAACAGTACCAGAGTTGGAATGTCAAACCCTCACAATATCTCAATACAAGAAGCTTGAACCTGGATAGATTTAATGTATATCAGCCTTACTGCGTAGATTTTCAGTAGTATCAGAACTAGAATCCACAACTTAAAGGAAACTACTGGAATGTGATATCATTTGTTTATACATGTTCTGTTTATTCTTATTTTTTATTTAGATGTATTTTATAAGTTGCAACAACAGCCATCATTACAATATGTAGATATTCTAGCTATTTAAAAAGTCTGCCAGTACTTGTATTCCAGAGAACTACACAGTGGAATGCTGCAATTGATTCGATACATTTCTCTTATATTAAATTATTTATGCATATAAACATATATTTTTTTTATGCCTTACTTTAAATATATTGTATACTTGAGCTTAATATTAGATTACACTGCAAAAAATCAAAGTTAATCAACAGAAACAATATCAGCCATAAGGCCATTTCTATTACCATGTCCATGATCCTGCACAGGGATCCACTCTGCACTGACTGTCATTTAGTTTCCAGGGCGAAGTGAGTAATCCTCATCTCATCACCTGTGACAATCCTATAGAGGAACTTGTAAGCTTCATTACAGTACAGTTGTAGAAAAGTAACTGATGCTCTTATGGATTTGGCTTTATGTTTGGGAGCAAGGTTATTTGGCATCCAAGTACTATACGATTAATGAAACAACAGATGTATTGTGGTAACCATTGAGACATTTCTCCAAAATACACTTTCCTCAGGGTCTGCATCAGTGAGGAAAGGCTGTAATCTGGTTTGATCTGACCATCAGTAAAGTATTCGTGCCATTGCCGAGACTGTTGGAATTTAAGTGAATTCAAACAGCAAATTTTTAATATGCAAAATGTCTGTGCCAAAATGGTGCAAAAATTCTCACGTTTGAACAAGAAGCTCGCAAAAATGTTTGTACCGACACTTTGAATGCTACTGAAAATGACCCAGACTTATTAGGAAGGATAATAACATGTGACAAATCATGGTTTTTTTCTCATGATCATGATATTGCCTTATGAAAATAAGCATTTTGCTTTGGCTTACACCCTATCTTGGAAATAGTGATAAGCCAGCTTAATGAGAGACAAATAAAATAAGGCATTTCCTAGTTCTAGTGGTATTTCGTCAAATTATGATTACGCCAAGATTTTTGACAAATTCGTGAAGTCTACCTTGCAATACAACCTAATTTGGAGACTAACTTATTTCTTAGTCGTTTGGTGATTCATCATCAGGCATTGCTATAACAGGGAAGTACCAATAAAAAAACTATTGGAAATGTACTACTTTCTTTAAATGAATTAGCGACAAGAACTTTTGTATCCCCCATTTACTGAAACAGAATATATTTTTTTCTGTAACATTTCCTATTAGAAATTAATGATATTTTGAGAAGACATTTTTGTCAGTAAGCCCCGTTTTTGATTTCTTGACCCAGACTCTTTTTCTCCAACAGTATATGTACAATGAACACATATAAAAAAAAGATGAAGGAAACTAACATGTTTTATTAGAAAGAAATTAGAACAAAAAGATAAAGTGTATATTTGTTTCTGAGTACACTATATGCATAAAGACTAACAAATAAAAAAACTTAACAGACAAATTTTCTAGGATTACACAAATCAAGATTTGCAAATGGTTGTTTTACTTACATTTCCCAGATTTGTTAAATGAAAACTATTCTTAATAAGTTACATTTAATATTGTAATTTATAATAACATTTGTATATACATAATACTGCATTTCTACAAATGCCAGAAAAAACATTTTAAATTTTTATGTATCTTCTAATTTACTTAAATATTTATTTGTAAATAGTTCCCATTTAAATATACATTTCATTATAAATCATAAGCATATGCAATCGTTTTGTAATATTAATTTTATCCTTATTTTTTAAAATACTTAAGTAGTTAGTATTAAGCTTATATACACTGTTTCATTTGTACACTTTTTATGTTTCATATATATAGACATCTGAAAAGTTATACATAATAAACTAACCAATAAAAGAGTGTGATGGAAGAGCTGGTGTAAATATGGAAAGGCTCAGGTGCACAAAATTTAGTACGATTAAACTGTGGGCGATGAGAGTACGTTGCTCAATGCAATTTTTTTGAAACTCAATTTAGATTTCAAAAATTTAACAAGGAAATAATTTTAATACACTTTTAAATACTAAATTATTCTTTTATTAGAGGCTAACTGAGTTTGTTGAGAATTATTTAGAAGATTAAAAAGTGGGTCCTAAATAAAAGTTTTTTTTACTTGCTTCCTGGATTGTTGAGTTTTATTTTACAAATTTACCTGTGCAAAGAATGTGTACTCCAGCTAGTGTATGATATAATCATTTATTGTTGAAGTTAAGAAGTTGGCTTTTTACTTATCCAAGCTCATTAATCTTATTAAATATTTTTTCAAAACTTATATTAAGAGAACCTACTTTAGTTCATTTTAAATTTTTCATCATTTATTTTATATATTATACGATAGCATCACATATATATTTTGTGAAGACTTAAGCAAAATGCTTACCTTATGAAGAATTCTATCTTTTAAAAATTCTTTCCGCCTGGAATTAGCTTTGTTATCACAAAGAAGTATTTCTCTCCATTTTCTGCTCACATAACACACTTGAGTTAGATCTTCAGCAGAGAGATGAGATAATATGTAAGTTATAATTGACTGGCAATTAATTCTGTCCAATTCTTTAAAAAAGTCAATATTTTTAATTGTCCTTTTTCTGTGTGAATTTTCTGAACTGAATTGAATTTTTTTTTTGAAGATGTCTCTAAAGAATGCTGAATTAGAGTCTTTGTGTTCCTGTGAACTACTAGTCGACTTTGTTTCACAAGACAAAATACTATTTTCAAGATCTATAAGTAGACTAATATCTTGACTTTCATTAAAACTATCTTTAAAGTTTTCATCAAAACCTGATGAATTGTTGAAGTCAAGTTCCTTTACTAATTTACAGGAGGGAAAATCATTCCACAAATTTTTTGTAGAAATCTCTGTTCCTGTAGTAATTTCTGAATTATATAGGTTTTCAAATTCATATTGATGAGTTAATCTTTTTTTTGCTGAATGTTCCTTGACAGGTGATAACATATGTACAATTTTTGCCAAAGATGATTTATTGCTACTTCCAAAGTATCCGCTATCATTGTGTGACTGAATAGGTGTACTGAAAGGTAGAACACCTGAAAAAAAGTTGATGAAATTACACAATGCAACAAAATGGAAACATAAAAATAGAAAATATTCAAAATAATACAAATTTTAAAATCCAGAAAAAAATTGTCTTATGCACTTTTAAACATCGATATTTTAACGAAAAAAACTAGCCTAATCTGACAAATTTAACTTGTGAAGGAATAAACACTTTGATATTCAAAGTGATTGATGCGAGATAATGAGACCTTCAATGTTTAGAAAATTATTGATAATCAACGAATATTAGAGAAGAGGACATTTCTTTGCGAGCAATATCGATAAATCATGTTGCATGCAAGTAATCATAATATCATTACTATTATGAATATTTGAAGCCTCAAAGTAACACATAACTTTATAAGGTAAAATTAGGTTTCACGAATTAACTAGAAAACTTGATTGCAAATCTCTGAAGACAATATTACCTTTATTCTAACCCTAAAAAAAAATTATTTGCCAGATTCACACTGCGTTTTATTTGTTACAATCTAATATTTATTTCACCGAAAATAAATTATGTAATAATATATCTCGTAAATATTGGTTGCATTCGCATAATTTCGTTGAAAAATTGGTATACATCCCACCGTTAAGATACAGATTTCTCACTCTCTCTCTCAACTGCAAAAATACAGTAATCATTTAAATCTATTTCTTACTAAGATAATGAACAAAAATCATATATTTAATGTAATACCTTGTTTCTTTGGGGTTGAAGTCATTTTTCGTTTTGTATGAAATTTCAATCTGAATATACAACCTTTACCATCTATTCCGCGAGATAATATGCCGCGAACACTATTTAGTCTTTAAAATTCCCACATTAGATATTTAGTTTTTTTAACACACAGAAATTCAACCAATCAGGATTCACTGAGGAAGTTAGTGGTCTTCTTCGATATCTCCCTTTCCTTTTAATTTTGTTAATGTGTTTAATTAGTATTATTCTCTAATTCTTCACGTAGATACCACATATTTCTTGATATTAAAAGATAAAAATAAATTGAAATTCTGAACGTAGATAATTAGCTCAAAAATTCAAAAATGATATTCCCAAGTTATGAATTAAATTCCTCGAGGCTAAAAAGGATTTTCAAACTTTTAATTTCAAAGACTTTTCTAAAAAATGCAACAAATAATCAGAGAGAAAAAAGTTTCACTTTAAAAGTGATAATTATTTTTATTTTTCTAAAATGATGGGGAGTCTTTACTTAATAGAGTTGAAAATTTGTAAAAAAAGTGCCAAAATCGCCAAACTCAGCAGTTACGTCATACACGATGACGTATAAAAGTATCTTGGAACTAGTGTAATAAGGTTTATTCCTCCTCTATATAAAAAGTTCCATTACAATTATACCTTTTATAATAACTGTATTTAATAAAAATAAATTCTTTACATTAGTTTCGATCTTTTCTACATAAAAAAAAAAAATTCTAATTTATATTTTATATTAATAGTATTTAAAAAAGTATAGAAGTTCCAAATACAATTAAATATTTGGTAGTTTATCGTATTATGAAAAGAGTAACTGTAGAAATTTAATTTAAAAAATTTAATAATAAAAAATTCTCATCCTGTACGTATCTCATAAATCATTTCTCTTCACTCTTCTTTCCCCCCCCCTCTTATTTAATGTCTAATATGTATTATTAATACAAACAAGTGATGGGATAGGTTAATTCTTAAAAAAAAAACCAGATATATATAATTAATTATAAACATAAAAGGATTAAGTGAAGAGTCTGGCGCTTGCGAATCGTTTGATTGTTGTTGTGTAATTGATCGATTTTTAAAAAAATAAATTCTCTCGTAAAAAGGTTCTAAATACAATTATATGTTTTGTATTAATTACATTTTTAAAAATTTAATTCTTTACATCACACACAGTTTCGAGTTCTGCTACATTTAAAAGTTTTAAATACGAATATATCCTTTATATTGATTGTATTTTCAAAAAGAATATTTTTTTACATCATTTTCGAGCTCGTTCACATTTTAAAAATTTTTACAATACTATTTGAAGAATATTTTAAATACTATTAAAGAAATTAAAAAATTTAAGAGATTTTATATTCTAGAGAGGAGGAGGTATGCCATGCACGCTGTGAAGGATATTTTCTACATTCCATTTTATTTAGAAATTACAGTTTTATTATTGAAGCAATTCACAATTATTAAAGATATGAAAATATATTTTTTAATCATAATGGAAAGCCATAGAGCTAATCAATTTGTGATCACAACCTTGAAGTACCGTAGTGTTCTTTTTTTCTTCCATGGAGGTTACTGTCTGTGGTAAACATGGGTGAAGCACCCCCTGGGATACGATAGAGATGTTTCGACTCTCCTTCTTGAGACTCAATTTTTTTTTCTTCCATTTTTCAAACATCTCGTTCGTAGTTACACCTTGTTTGGCGCAGCAAAACCGTATACCAGGCTCTCGCGCCTTAAAACTTCACCATCTCTCACTTATTAATTTGTGAGAATAGTATCGAAAAATATAGACTGAACTTCTACAAGTGAGATTTTATTTTTCTCTTTATTTTATTATTATAATCCTTTCTTATTCATATTCCCCACAGATTTTAAGAAATCTCAGTGTAAGTTTGTAAGAAATTTAATTTAATGTGTTAATTTTCAAACCCCACTTATTATTTAGATATTTTATTGAGTAAAATGGAGGTTCTTTTAAGATAAGACAAAGAATAGCTATCGTTGAAGTATCGTTTAAATCCTTGATTGCATCAAATATTCCTACAACACAAAAGTATTTTTAAACAAATATTTAAATGGTACTGATAATCGTATTTCAATTAATTGTAAAACATATTATGTTAACGCCAAATAGTGTCTTGAAAATAATTTAGAGTGTTCACGATATCCAGTAATTTATTGTTCAATTTATAATGACGAATTTTATATGTTAACTTCTCTTTTCCTTCTTCACTTTATTTAATCTTTTACTTTTTAAATTACTTTCACAAGATTTATCAAAATTTTTCAGCTTTCTTCGATTATTTTATTCACAGAACGAGAACAGACCTTTTCAAAATTTTAATTAATTAAAAATTAACACACTAATCTCTCCTGTGGAAACAGTTATAAATTGAATGATAATATTTGTAGAGAAGAATGTTATTGATCTCTTCTAATACAAAAGATTTGATTCAAAATTTTGAAGAAATTAAAATTTCATAAATTATATGTAATGCAGGAATAAACTATCAACTTTTTTTGTAACTCATAAAATAACTGTTAAAATTCAGCAGTATATTTCAAAGAATTTGATTTGTTATTGATCTAACAAAAGATAAGTATTCTAGGTGATTTATGGAAAAAAAGTTCAAACGCTTTTCAGTTATATTTTACCTAATTATAAACAGTTTCTCACAGTTTAAAAGTTATAAACTTATTTAAGAATATTTACAATAAAATATTTAAATTTCTATTTCCATTTTTCTTATTTTTTTCATTGTTTTATATTAAATGATATCAATGTTTGATATTCCTATGGATCGGATTTTACTGAATCGAATTTTTAGCATGTAACATTTTTAGCATGTAACAAAGTTTTTTTACCCGTTTTGCTCATAATATTTCCGTAACGATTAATGACGCAAAATTACAATTGATACATAAGTTTTCAATTGTTTATTGCTTTTATGAGAAATTAACTTGTATAAAGAGTCAAAACGAAACAAGAATAAGTGCTGAATCGTCAAACTTTAAAGCGTTTCATTTTTCTGATTCACGGAGTCGAATAATCCTTAAGACTAAAGTTTATTTTTTCCTATATATAAATATGTTGGATCCTTCAAATAATATGATTTTGATTCTGATAGGCTCAGAAGAACCAGGAACATATATTAAATCTCAGGATACCACTTAAATTATTTTAAATATTTATTTATTATTTCTGTAAAGCATTCCGGTATTCAATAAATAGAATCAACTCATTGAATTAAATTTACAACCTAAAGATTTCAAAATGGCTGACTGTATACGTAAAACGCTTGAATGTGTTTTTAATAATTTGCATGATAATCATTTAGATTAATAACTTTGTACAGTTTTACTTAATTTATCAGAAAGAAAGTATCGGTTTGTCAATTCTTTAAACTTATTAAATATAGAATATATATATATAAGAGTTTTTGATTTTCTTTTAAATCTGTGTGTCTTATAGATTTCAATATGTAAAGATTATATTATTCTTGTAAAATAGATATACTACTGTTTCCGAAATAAACTCATACGTATATTCCAAATTGGATTGGTTCAAATTAAAATCCCTCTAAAAGCTACACGAGAACTGTAGGATATAGATGTCGTATTTCTGCGCTACTGTTGAGTAACAAACATGACACTAGAGCGAATCTCATCTTCTTAATTCAGCATCACACTGTGTTGGGAATTTGAGGTTCAATTCCATTTAATAAGAAACAGACTCCACTGTTCGATAAGTAGGATTTTTGAAATAATCATGATTTGATTACTACTAAAATTTACTACGGTAGCCGAGCGGTCATGATCACAACCTCGTGACCAGCGTTGTTTTTCGTAAATCATGGGTTCCAAAAGATGAAAGATTTATCCAAAGATGTACTGATAAGTAGGGCGAATGCACTATGAATCTGACAAGGCTCCAAGTCCTCGTATTGGTATGGTGTGGAATTCCGATTCACGTGTCATGCTCGTCACTTGTCCGAGGTTCATTACCAACAGCTCTCGAGTTGCTAATCAGTGCAAAGTTATTAAAACAATAAATCAATTAATGCTACTAAAATAAGATAACTTAATGAGCGACAGCCAGTTAACGTTTATTCTCAAAATCTTTTAATACTTGTAAATATATAAAAAATAATAATAATAATAATAATTAGAAAGACATACTCATGAGTGAAAAATTGGTAAGGGAAGAAGAAAATAAGAATAAGAAGAGGAAAAAAAAATCAAATCTGAGAGTTATGTGAATGTGCAATTCTACTTACTTTTAACTGAATGCATTGGGGGGGGGGATTTAAATTATTAGGGTGGTTTTAGAGGCTACAATCTTTCCTTAGTAAAGTAGGCAAATCTAAATTTATAATATAGATTTGAGAACATTGTTTGTAAATAAAATTGGGTTTTGTATTTTCCTATAGTTATAAAAACATTTATAGTTAGATTTGTCATATAAGTATCAATTTTTTCTATATCAAGATTTTTATGAAATATCTTGCTACCTCCCCCTTCACTTATTGTTATAAAAAATTATTTTGAATTTCTTGTATTAATTCGTGTGAGATGGAGCTGCTGTTCCCAGAACGAAGGCAGCATTATTATTATTGGGCGTGGAACTTGTTAATGAAGTAGGACTATTATTTAAAGACAGAGAAGAAAATTGACAAATCACACACACAGCAGTAAGCTAAGAGAGGAATTTTACGTTCGAATCTCGCGTAAATATTTAACGTGTTTGAAATAAATTAGTTTATCATCTAAATGAAAGTCTAGGTTGCGAACCACACCGATTTAAATTCGATGATGTTCCCAATTTATCTATATCGAATAAATATTTTTAAAAAATTGGGAGGAAGGATAGTTAATACGTACTGATTTCTCTAGATAAAATTGCCTATATTTCTTCAAATTTATCACAGTTCTTGAATCTTTGAACCTTTCTTGGGGAGTATAAAGGAATTTTTGCATTTTTCTTATTGTCCAGCTCAGTCGTTCCCTACGACACTGCACCGCAGGATGCCTTCGCAGCAGTGCCGGGAAATCCACATATTATTATCTCTTTCTCAGGATTAGTCCAGATTTTACAAGCGATAAGTTGCCCTTGGAAACCTTAGTTCACAAAGGGTACCGGCATGGGCCATGGCATGGGCCAAAGGCATGGGCCAAATGGGCCCGGGCCCAAGGCCCCACCTTTGAGGGGGACTCATCTCGTTCTCTACTCGGCCTCAATAAGATTATGATTAGAATAAATTTAATCGTCAAATGTTATTCCCAGACATGACTGGTTGAAGGAAATTACTAGTATATTAAATATTTATATTTACTTCGTTTGCTAAGAATCAGGGAAAATATTAGTTTTATTTCTAAAGCAAAATATGTCCAATTTATTGAGGGAAGGACAGTCACAGACATAAGATACTCCCTCCAGAGGTTTTTTATTTATTTGCACACATGAGTTAAAGATCACTCATGAACGAACAACTCTTAATACACTTTAGCCACCAACAAAAGTGACAAAAACACATTTCCTATTTTGTGACAGGCGTCAGGGCTAATAAAAAAGAGAGTTGGAATGACCTCGAAGGAAATCACACTTTTTCGTAGAAACGAGTGGCTTACAGTTCTAAATCGGCTATTCTTTCCTTTAAATAAAGGTAGTTATGTTTTTATTTTAGAATTGTATTTCTATGAGATTTAAGATAATATACAAATATTTATATTGCATTAAAAGAAGTAAAATAATATGTAATTGTATTTCCTTTTTTAGAGAGAGTTTTCAAAATAATATCCAATTTAAAATAATTCTGCTCTTTTTGTGTGTGTGCATATATATATATATATATATATATATATATATATATTCTCTCTCTCTGAACAACATGAAATAATGTCTTAACTGTTTATTAAATTATAACTAAATATTTCGATAGACTCTTTAAAATATTATTATATTGATTAATATGCATAAGTGCGCGCTTCCTTCATTTTGAATGCATTATGATCTTCCAAAAGAATTTTCGACGCTTATTGTAATTCAGAGAAATATTTTTATTTGCTTCTAATATGGAAAGCGTAATTTTATTCGTTTAAAAATTCAAATTACTGTCTATTTTTTATTATTGAAACCCAAATAAAAAAGAATATTTATAAAACGAATATATTACATAACTACAGATTGATGTAATGTAATGTAAGTGTAGAAAAACAATCATATAACAGGATTCCTAGAGTACGATTTGATAATTAGATAAATAAATGCCTGTACAATAATTTAATGTTTTAAGATTAAGCATCGATAATAGAGAAATTCTCATCCAACACAGTATAAAATAAGAGATTTTTAGTGAATAAGACCCCCTCACTAGAAATTTTCTATTTGCGTGTGTATGTTTATTCAGATTTTCTTGCATGAAATTGAAATTTATTATATATACTTTAATTTTAGTTCTTATACTTTAAAACTTATAATCAATTATTAATACTTTATTACTTTCTAATACTTTATCACATATTGATAGAAATACTTTTAATGTAAATTACTTACATAAATATAATTCTCTTAAATGATAATTATGTAATAACGTTCTTTAATATTTGGAATCTGTGATTTCCTTTTTATCATAATTCTTTGTTTCGTTTGATAAGCATAATAGCAAGAATATATATATTTTGTATTGTTACTATACGTTTGTATTGTTTTTTTTTCTGCATGTCATTTCCATTAAAATAGTTTACTTAATATTTTCTTAGATATGAAATTACATTAGCAATTTATACAAAAAAAAAAAAAAAAAAAAAAAAATTAAGGAAATCTAATAATTAACTGTATGTGATAAAGCTAATATTGATTTATATTAGTGTATAGTACATATGTATATCTGCATTATAATGATAATTTGAAATAAAATATTTCCTACATTAATAATAATAATGAAATAATCAAAATATGAAAATTGTATACAAGAAGTAATACCTTAATTGAAACTTTGTTCTTTCGATCCATGAAAGAGTTAAAAGAAATTATTTTAAAAATTAGATCGAATCACCTTCAGAATTCGTACGAAAACGAGCGTTATATATTATTCTCATTTTATACACCTTTTTATTTACAAACTAGTAAACGAGTTTTCTCCTCCCCCCAGGACATAAAAAAAGCGAAATGCTACACTAGTTTTGTGCATATTACGTAAGATATGACATAATGATTTTTAGAACTGTGTTTTATTTATTCTTAGAAGCAAATAATTCTTTTTTGAAAAACTCCTCGTCAGCAAAATGTGTTTTGTTAAAAAAAAAAAAAAAAAGATCTCTTAGTTATTTTTAGGATAAAAGGGGAGCTATCATTTACTAAATTATTTATAATTTTTCTGTACTTCATCTCATACCGGATTAAAAGTGGAGTCTAAGCTATAACTGGTCATAAGCTATAATAAATTTTACAGTTCGTTTATATTTTAATAACTGGTCGTTTTATTTTAAAACTTCACTCATGTGAAAAATGGGTACTCCAGATAGTATTGAGATAAAACTTTAAAGGCTCCCGTCGACACGACACTTAGAAATCCCGAGCGTAATGTTAATCCTATGGGGTTTCATACTTTTCTATTTATATAGGATATTGTTTTTAATTGCTTGGAATAAAATGCTTTCGAAAAAGAGAAAAAAATAAATGTTTCTCTGGTTTTCGATTTCTTAAAAAAATGTGCAAGTATTTTTAAATATTTATTAAAGATCTAAAAATTCACATCCCACGCACTAAAATAATCATAAAAATATATTCAATCATTGGATTAAAAAAAAAATGCTCTTTCAAAGGTAAATACTTTAAAATTTTTAAATTCATTTACTTGCAAGTCAGCATTAGAAATTTGAAAAGTCAGCATTGCATATTTGAAAAAAGAGGAAAAAGAAAACATGCAACTCCTCCATTATGCTTAAGGATACATGAATTTCCCCCCGTGTCTCATTGATGAACGGTGATTTATGACTCGTTCCGTGGATTTCTTACCAGAAATGTAGTTTTTTTTCAGAATTCATAGCGTGTTTGAGATTCTATTCACAATCACGTCGTTCATTAGCAAGCTCTGGAAACTGCATTTCAAAATTATGATAAATACATTTTCTAAATTAAGCTATCCTCTGTTTCTTATTCTATCTTGTTAAAATTATTTATTAGCATTTTAATTGTATTCTTTTCTTGATTTGTTTTAACTCCCACATCAAAGTTTTACAACTATGGAGAAAAAATTTGTTATTTAAACTTGTTTGTGCGTCTTACTTTTTGTGCATTGAACTTATTGAGTGCATATTTTTTTTAATAGTCCAAAATAAAAAAAAATTCCTTATTTCTATCAACTTTCAATTAACTGTATATTTCAATATAAAATATAATTTATAAAATTATTAATATATTTACAGGAAAATATTCACACTTTTATTTTACGGTATGTCTAAAATTGTGCACCCATTGAGAGATTTTTGCAATTTATTAATATCAATGGACGTACTGCAGAGTATCTGACGGATGGTGCGGTTTCCCTTTCCTAAAATAACATTTCCCTCAGTGATTGTAGAGGTCAGTCATACGAAAATGCCTCGACTATATCTGGAAAATATTCAAAATTGCAATTCAAGAAAAAAATAAATACGCCATATACGTACCGTGTGCAGGACATTCTTTGAATTTAATTGGCGTTCAAGCAGTAGAATGTAACTATAATGTAACAATTTACTTTGAATTTGTCCAAAATCTTTATAATTTTTTCTCATCGTCAATCCATCGTTGGAATATACTAACATTGAATTTGAGCAATGATAGAAATAAAAATGTACAGAAAAAACTATCAAAAACGTGTTGATCAGCCCGCGTGGTTGCAATTAAAGCTTTAAGCTCCGGATATTCAGAAATTGTCAAAAACCTGGATTGCTTAATTAATGATGAATTAAAAGCAGTGAATACTTGACTTTGTGATAAGAAATTAAAATGTATGAACTAGAAACTACTTTTTTAACTATCTTTTGGAATGACATTTTGACACGTATTGACAAAGCAAATAGGTGAAAAATTATTAAAATCATTAACGATATATATAAAAGCCAAAAGAGACTTTTTTGACTATTATGAGTCAAAAGCTAAGGAAGTATCCTTTATAAATGAGTATCAAAGTGTTCATAAGCGTTCAAGACAATGCAGTGTTAGGGTAACTTTCTTTGAAAGGAATAGAGACACCGGTTCAACGTTTGAAAACAGCCACAGCCAGAAATTTAAAATAGAAACTTTTAAACAAATAATTGACTATCTAATTTGCAATATACAAACGCGTAGTAAAAAATATGAGGAGCTTTTTGAAATGTTTGTATTTTTTAAAAAATATTTTTATTTTGGATGAGATAGAAATTAAAATAGCTTGCGAGTAGATATCAATTTTTTACTATAGAGACATTAATGGAGAGGAACTGAACTTGAAATGTCAACATTTCAAGTCATATATAATCACTGATGGTGAAAAGTTGAAGAAAAAGCAGAGAGAATAAATGAAAATAATTCGATACAAAAACCAACGTTTTTAAAAACAACGTTTTTATATGGTGGCAAAGTTTTTTAGAGAAAATTATTGAAATATTAGTTAAAACTGTTAGTTATTTTTAACTTTAAAATTCACTTAAAAAGAGACATTTGTGAGAGTTTTAAAAAATTCATAATACTCATAAAATCAAAACATGCATTTGAAAGTTTGTAAGTCATTCTATTAAAAAAAGAATGGGATCCAGAATTCAGAAAAAATTATTGTGATAAGACATGGTGCCAAATATTGGAAATTTTCTTTCTTGCGAATGATTACTGTCTAAAAGTCAGCAACCCTTACTATCTTGGAGATAGTAAAGGGGAGATAGTATCTCCCCTTTGTGAGTACAATAGTTTTACGAGGCCTCATGTGGTGTGGGGAGTGCCCGGTGTTCCCAGAGGGGGAAAGAAATTTTTCTCTCAATCCTAAAAGCGCCGAGAGGAAAGAATATTTTGACTTATTAAAATTATTGAAATATTAGTTAAAACTTCTCGCAAACGTCTAAATATTGCATTGTTAGGCCAGTACGAACGATTCCCAAAATTTCAAAGCTCTAGCTTGATGGAAAGTTGGTTAAATTAACGATCGAAAATTTGATGACACACACACACTCACACTCACACACCAAGTGAAATTCAGAAAAATGTTGTAAAAAAGAAAGATTAATATAAGATACAATTCTACTAATGCAGATGAAGAACTGTTTTTGGATGAGGGGACTGGAATTAGAGAGGGGATTAACAGACTCTATACATACTCGTATAATGAAAGACTATTCGCAGTGTTATACAATACTGGAATAATAATGAGAATTTTCCTATCAATGAGGATTACTAACACGGGTGGTGAGAGTTCATTTTCAAAACTTAAACTGGTCAAAAATGAAATGAGAAATCGCATAACTCAATCACGTTTGAATAATTTAATCTTGATGTGTATTATAAAAGAAATATTATTAACAATTAATTTTGAAGACCTAATTAATGATTTTGCGAGTTTAAAATGTAGAAAACGAATATTCACATAAAACCTCATTTTACTACTGACTGCTTTTATTGAACTGTTCATGTATATACACCAGATTAGATTAAAGGGTCAAAGGAGGGGCCTATTTTTTCCTAAGGGCCCAAGGCCTCAAGAAGTCTTAAGACGTCCCTGTGCATATTGAACAATTAATTGCGCAAATAATGACAGTTTTTTAAACTTAATCTTTCAATTACAGAGAGAACTCAGGCATCAAAATCATATTCAAGTTCATCAAACGGTAACAATAATTAAATTCAGCTTAAAATATATTCAATTTAATATTTATCGTTTGTTTCAACATTAATATGTAATTAGTAAATTGTTATTTACATCACTTAATCGTTTGTAAGTTGGTATCGTTTTTGTACTTAAGAAACTAGTATGTTTTAATTCGAACCTGTAGATGGTGATTGATTAAAGAATTCAGTGATATTCATGGAAATAATTTCATTTTGGAATTTTTAATCAGTCTTTCTAGATAAGAATAATTTTTTATGGCTTATGGTGTTATAAGATTGAATAAGACCTCTTAGAATTCAACAGCATGAAAGAATATAACATTTAATATTATATTCTTAACTCCAGAAATGTTTTTATTCTTAGCCTTACAAACAAAAAAAATTCATCATCATTGTACAAAATAATATAAAAAATATGCATCGTCAAATACATTTATTCTAAAAAAATTATGTTTTTTACATTTTTTCGCTCGTTAATTCAAACCGAATCGCCTGCATTGATTGAAGCTAGGTGGCTAAAATTTAGTTTCAAATATTTTGCTAGCAAAGACAATAATCTGAAAAACCATTACAAGTTTTGAAAAAGATGGGGGAGCTTTTGATCTGGTTATTTGGTGACTCCCCTTATTCTAAGAATTTCTTTGAACTAGACCCTCTGCCCTTCCATTGCCCTTTGTTGAGATATCGGCAATAAATGTCAAATGAAATAAAGGTCACTCCTCTCCTTCCTTCACACAAATATACAATAGCTTTTTCAAAACCATAGTAAAGGGATTATAAATTTCATTGTAAATAAAAAATGATTAAGTGGTTGTAAATGTCAGTCACTTCACCACCACTTCTTGTATTCAGTGGGTAGGAAGATTGATCATCTTTGTACACGCTAATGGAACAATCCCCTTTTTTCCCTTTTTGGCCCAGTTCAGTAAACGAAAAACGAAATCCACTCACATGTAAATTCAAGAAGAATGTGTGCATTAATTTGGTTCAAGTTCAAAGTTCAAGATAGTAAATGTATCAGAGAATTTCAAACTTGGTGGACTGAGAAATATGGCATTATTAGAACAGGCGACAAAGCGGTGTGTGTTTTATGTTTTGGAACAGTTGTAAGTAAAGCATTGTCTGTACAACGGCATTTTGAAACAAATCACAAATTCGTTAGTCAAAAAAGCGAACCAGAGCAAAAGGAATTAATTGTAAGTGCAGTGAAAAACAGGAATAAACAGTAGACGTCTATGATTAAATATATTGTCAAAAATTGTTATACGAGCGTGGCAAGTTACTCGGCTGCAAATGTCATTGCTCGGCATAGTAAACCTTTTCAAGTCGGAGAGTTTTTGAAGGAAGCCTGGTTAGCAAGTGCGCCCTCACTTTTTGATGATTTCGATAATAAAGATAATTCAACGCATCAAAGATACTCTCCTCTATTTAGAAACACAATAAAAGAAAGAATCTTAAAACTGGCCGGAAATGTAGCAGTTGTTCTGCAGTCACAATACAATGCTGTTTCTAAATTAGCAATAAAAAAAACGAGCAGTCAGTCTCTCTTTAATTAATAATAATAAGTGAAGAAAGTAATAATTGGGTGTTACAAACTTGTAAACTGTACTACAATGTAATAAGTAAATGCATTTTTAACAAACTAGAAAAAAAGTAATCTGTTGCTCTTTTATTGTTACCTTAAATATTTTATCTCTTTCCTTCTATTTTTCGATACAGTGAGGATTAATGGAGGCTGCTGCAGAAGATCCCTGAATTTCAAAGTCCTCACGTGGTGTGGAATGAAGCGGGAGGTACTACATTCGAAGTATTTTCCTCGATAATGATAGAAATTAAGTGGTCGATTACCAATAAAAATAATTTTTCTTAATTTATTGCAGAATTTTCTCGGTTTATGTAATGAGCCTCAGAAAGATAAGTCACTTTTCGCAATTCGAGTCTTGAAAAAAGTAAAAGTTTTTAACTTGAATTTGAATTGATTTGGACTGATGTTAAACGTACAAAAATTACAAAAGGAAGATAATGAATAGAATTCTTCACATATATGAATACAACGCAGTCCTTTGAAATAAAATGCGCTTCCAAAGCGGCCCACAAAGTCGCTTTTAAGGTAATCAAGTCGCTTTTGATTATTCTATATCGCGCTTGTCAAACCTTTGACCGGCCCGATATAGAATAAATTTCCCACGTTGCTCATTGCGCTTTTTTCTATAATTGAAATCTCAAACTTTGATTTTCAGACATTAAAACTAGTCCCCTTCAAAAATAATTTTCCCAAATTAAATGTTTTTGCATCATATATAATTTTGAAAACTATCCGGCAGTTATAACACAACGTTGGTGATAAATTGTGAGCAATCAAAAGACACCAATCAATCAGTCTGGAACCATACCTTCCTGGGTCAAATTTATTAGATTTGCTGCTGATAGACTGGTTGCTATTATTTCGTATGATACACGAGTCGCATTCCCTCCTGGCATTTAATAATACACGCTTGCGCTCTTCAGTAAGTTTTCTAGTTAAGTATACATTATGTATCGCTCATTCACGCTAGATGGACCGCCCGTTTTTTGAAATGAGCGTAACTTTGTTATTATTGCTGATCAAGAATATGGAAAGAAATATATGACGATAGTTGAATCAAAGTACAGAGATATTCCAATACTAGTGGGATATAATACTCGTACGAACTACTCAAGGTGGAATGTTCTTTGGCACTTTTCTGTTCGATAAAAGTTTAAATTTTTGTTCAAATGACCCGGCTCCGTGGGCCGCAGGTTAACACTAGGCGGGCCACATACGAGCCGCTGGTTGGCCAGGGCTGATCTAAACTAATCTCAAAGATGTACCCCTATTCTCTATCACTTATATTTAGTTTAATATTGCCATTTGTTTTGAAAAGGGTTTGTTTTATAAATATTCTTTTCCCACGTGTTTTTTTTTTTTTTTTTTTTTTTTTTTTTCAAATAGGAAATATTATTTAAATATTGTAAGTGTTGAGACCAATGATTATATTTAATTTTGATAAGTTTAAATCTTGCTGCGAATTAACGAAATCAAAATAATTATTAAATATATCTACATAATATTATTTTATACATTATCCAACTAAATAATTAATTTTTTATCAATCTATTTCATTAAATGAATGAAACGCATTTAATGCAGTTCCTAGTAAACTCAGCTTTAAATCACATAATTGCGTACCCATGAGGGTAAAGTTTAGCCTCCAGTCTCCTCTACAGATTTTGGGCTGATGCATGTTTAATCTGTCGAGACTCAGTGTCCTCAAGTTGGCGTAGTGTGGAAGTTTGGTCAGTGGGACCGAGTTTAATTGTCAACCTCGTCACTTGATCAAAGCTCAAAATTAGGAGGTCCGTCGCAAAAAAAACTTTCTTATTGCGTATTAGAGTGAAGTTAATAAAACTATTAATCAATCAATAACAGTTAAATTTCAATTTTGGGTATAGCATATAGCTGTAAATCTTTACTCCACAATTAAAGTCGTGGAGCCTAAATATCGCTTATATTTAAATGATCATCATTTCACCGAATTTCTACATACAACTTTAATAAATGTAACTCCATATTTAAAAGATTTGACCAAAGGTTTTTTTCAACAGTTTTTAATGCTTCAGAAAGTATTTCACAGCTGTGATGTAATTAAAATTTAAAAAATTTTCCTAAACTTTTGTTTCTCTAGACTTTTCCTCAGTTTTCTCCTAAAATATTCTCTTACCAATACGATTAATTCAAAGTTCCTTCAGAGTCTGATAAAAGAAATGACATGTTTGATTCAAAGGAGTGAAAATTTGAATTAAGAAGTTACACATAGCAATTAATTATAAATAGTAGGATTTTCTTCCATAAACAAAAAATTAATTTACATTCTGAGTAAAGTATTAATATGGAAGAATTTATTGTTAAGATGATAAAAAATAATTCAAGTGATATTAAATCAATAACTGTTATTCTAATATCGAAAACATTAATGTAATTGTATACATTTCATGTAAGAGACAAAACACTTTATCACTACTGAGACTAATTTGAAATATTCTAACTAAGACGATTTGTATAAAATTATCAATCGCACACAAAAATTGGGAGAAATGAATTAAACCCTATATTTACATTGTGTTTTGTAATCGGGTTTTCCGAGATTTTCAAATGCGTGTTATTATTATTATTATTTTCATGACAAAAAAAGCATTTAAGAGCCTAAATAATATGCTTTTAGAAAATCAGTAAATAGTTTTGAACTTTATCGAAAGTAGGATTATTTAATGACCAAATGTGATTTTTTTTTTTTTTTTGCATTTTATTTCTTTATACTTGAGATCGTGGACTCGCTGCTTTCGTCGAGTCGCGGTCGAGTCGATCCTTGGCTGCTAAAGCCCGCCGAATAGCCTGGGCTGATGCACATTATATCTGTTGGGGCCCAAAGTCCTCCCGTTGTCATGGTGTGGAAGTTAGGAGAGGGAGTTCAATCTCAGGTGTCGTTCTCGTTACTTGATTGAAGCTAAAAATTACGAGGTCCATCGCCAATAGCCCTCGTGTTGCTTCCAGTGAAATGTTAATAAAACCAAGCCAAAATTCTGTATACTTGAGTATAGTAACAACAAAAAAGTGCTTATAGAAGCTTTTTTTCACTTCATTTTCAAAAAGACATACATTAAACATTAGATAAAAATAATAATTAAAAATAAACACAAACTACTATTTGTACCATATCAACCAATAGTATCGTTATATTTTTATAGCTTTTACAGAAGCGATTTTTAAAAATATCATTTTGCATATTTATCAATTAATTGCACAAACAGTGACATTTTTTTAATACCAAGTCCTCCATTTGTTGAGCTTAGCTATCAGTTTCATTCATCAAATTGTTTTCTCCAATATAAAATGAAACGACTAATGATAAAATTTATCGGCAGTGTTATTGTTTAATACGTATGATTTTAAGAGCTATAGCTTAACATTAAAAAAGAATATGAGGTACCAAGAAGAGGGATGGGGTGACTTTATTGAAAATTACATTTATTGTCAATTGATTTTATGTTTGAGGATTTCCTACAAAATTCCTTCAATTACATATCTGTATTTTTAAATTATTTTAATATTTTTTATATTATATATTAATAATTTCAATGTACTTCTGGGCAAATCTAAAGCCCCGAAATTCAGTTTCACAATAGATTTTCTGCGAGATCGGAGATAAAAATCCTAAAAGATTAAGTATTCCCGGAAAATTTGCATCTGGTCATTTTAAACACTCATTTTGCCGAAGGTATGTCTTCTCTAAAGAAGTTTGGCTTGCTGCCCCAAACTATCAAGAAACAAAAACGCCTTAACTTATAGCTTTCATGCTGATGCAACCCCTGTAAACTTCCATTACACTGTGTCTAGATGGCGACAATAAATGTTTCATGAAAGCTGACCAACAATTTCATTTCCCCCAAAAATATGTGGTCAGTCTGTCGTGGCCCATTTAAGATCATATATTAACTTTACCCTTAGACTATGTAGGAACTGATTTCATCTTTGGATTTCAAAGGGGAGGAAAGTTATTTTAAATTATATATATGAAGTGCTGACGATCTTCGGGTCGACATATTCGTGTGAGCAAGCATTCTCTTGCATGAATATAATAAAAAATAAAGTTAGAAGTCAACTGACAAATAGAAATCTAGAGTCGTGCTTGAAACTTAAAACAACGAGTTATAAGCCAGGTTTAATCAAACTTTCAAAAGACATGCAAAGCCAATGCTCCCAGTGATGTAACTATCTATCTGTTTTTATATGAATAAATATTATTCAGTATTTAAGGGGACTTAGTACCTTTGCGCCTTCAAAAGTTCAATTTTTCAAATTTGATTTTAAAAATTAGTACTAAATGTTAGGAGCATTTTAAAACAAACCGCGTCAAAATCCGACAATTATTACGTCCTGTGCAACAAAAAATGTAAATGTCTAAAGTGGCTTGTTCTATGTAATGCAATGAAAACAAACCTCTTTTTCTCAGTTTGCTATTTTCACACTTTCCCACAGGATTAAAAAAAATCTTTTGCATGCAGAGCTTTAAAATTTTACATGAGTGTTGTACATGTAAATCTTTATTCTGTGAACCTCAATTTTGTTAATAGGATGATTAGATTTTATTTTATAACATGATACATGAAAAAAAAGTTACTAAATACAAACTTGATAAAATTTTAATTTTTCAATTTTTTTTTAATGTAAGGTAAATTTAAAATTTGAGATTTACAGAATAAGGTCATTATTTAGCTTTAATTTGGTATAAGAATTATGGTACTTCTGTACATCTTTCATAAGTTATCTTGTGGGTAACGTAAGGTAAACTAATTTATTTTTCAAATTTTTGTACGCATATTTCATGTTGTATAAGAAAATATATTAATTTAATAGCAAAACTTGACCCAATATTTTAAAGTATGCACTTTATTACACAAACTGGCAAAGTTTCATACTGAAATGAGCAAAAATTGTTGTTTTATGAAGAATTAAAAAAAGTTTGTTAAAATGTTCTACTTTTGATTTCGTAAGGTACTAAGTCCCCTTAAAGCCATTTATTTTAAATCAAATATATATAAGCGAATACTATAATATTAAATCGAAATTTTTAGAGGCTCTTTAAAAACTGGGAAATTTTGTAAATTGTAACTTTTGGCTCTTCCGTTTCAATAGGTTGTCGACCCCTGGTATAATCAGTTCTCTATCGTAAGTTCTTCATATTATGCAGTTTTATGAACAGTATATTAATATGCAAAATTTTAACTCATCCTTTTTTTTCCTGCTCAATAATTTAATCCCGAAATAAGTTGAATGCTTACCTTGTTTCGCTGTTTTAACACCTTGTTCACCTTGTTAACATTTAAAATTCGTTATTGTTTCTTTAGTATTGTGAAAAATGAATTATATTACGTTCTTTCGTTATTCAATTCATTTTATCATAAATTACAATTAATTTATAAGGTATAATTATGCAAGTACTAGTCATGTAACATACATTTTTCTCAATCAGCAATTACCAATGAAATGAATGCCTTTCAAGACATCTTGATATTTTTTTTAACTATTATAATTTTATTGGGTTAAGATGTGAATGAATTATGAAAAAGAAAATTAAAATTATTTCAATTGGATTGTTATAAATTGTTTTTTTAAGAATGTGTTCTTGCTTCTTTTTATTCAAATGAATTGTATTTTACTTTAATAATGAATTTTTTGACTTTATCAATTTTAATAAATGAGTGCTAAATATTTATTAAAATTTAATTATAAGTAATAAACCTAATTCAGATGAACAATTAATTTATAGGACACAGAGAACTTTAAAAAAATATCGGTTTATTCAAAATAAATTTCTTCTGGTGCACATGACTTCCTCTATAGATTTTTAAACATTTATGTAAGTTTTTATTTTTTTTAACATTAATAACTCGGGTTTTCTAGCAGAAAAAGTTTTCGTTGCCGAGGGTTAAGGCTCCCATCTACCGGCCATTTTTATTTTATGAATATAATGTTAATTTTAAGGAATTTCAACTACCGTTCTCAAATCTTTACTATTTGATCTATTTGAATGCAACAAAGTGCATCTGAAAGAATAAAAAAAAAATAATGAAGGCTTCTGTTTAATTACTTTTTCTCTCCGATTATTAAAAATATTTTTACACCTATTTTAATGACTGGTTTGTGAGTTTCCCAATCTGTAAGAATATTCTAAAATATTTAATATACAATTCATAAGAATAAAAAGAAACAAGAACATATTTTTAAAATATTAATTTATTGAATCCCATTGAAATAATTTTATTTACTTTTTCATAGTGCACTCACATTTTAATTATCTTACATACTTACAATAATAAACAGCATTTCAAGATGTTGGGAAAAGAATTGTTTCAAGAACAATTAATGAAAATAGTAATATACTGGAAATAAAAATGAGCTATGTATGATGTATGATTAGTACATGCATAATTAAATCTCGTTGAATTTAATGTAAATTATGATAAAAATGAATAACATATAACGAAAGAGTGTAATACAATTATATTTTACAATACGAAAGAAAAAATTACGAATTTCATGAAGAAATAAATTAAGTTTTGAAAGTTAGTTAATTGGGTTTACAGTTAGATAATAGATTAATAAGATAATAGATTATGCGCTTATCGTAGATAAGCGCATAAAATAGTTTTCAGAAAATTTTTGGACTAAAATCCACTTAGCATATCGATAATTGGTCTTTTTTCTCTCTTTTGTTAACCTTTTTGAGGTAGGCACTTTGTGAAAGAAAATACACGTGAGGACGCACTTTTTACAACGTTTTTCTGAATTTCACTTGGTGTGTGTGTGTGTGTGAGTGTGTGTGTGTGTCATCAAATTTTCGATCGTTAATTTAACCAACTTCCCATCAAGCTAGAGCTTTGAAATTTTGGGAATCGTTCGTACTGGCCTAACAATGCAATATTTAGACGTTTGCGAGAAGTTTTAACTAATATTTCAATAATTTTAATAAGTCAAAATATTCTTTCCTCTCGGCGCTTTTAGGATTGAGGGAAACATTTCTTTCCCCCTCTGGGAGCACCGGGCACTCCCCACACCACATGAGGCCTCGTAAAACTATTGTACTCACAAAGGGGAGGTACTATCTCCCCTTTACTATCTCCGAGATAGTAAGGGTTGCTGACTTTTAGACAGTAATCATTCGCAAGAAAGAAAGTTTCAAATATTTGGCACCATGTCTTATCACAATAATTTTTTCTGAATTCTGGTTCCCATTTTTTTTTAATAGAATGACTTACAAATTTTCAAATGCATGTTTTGATTTTATGAGTATTATGAATTTTTTAATACGCTCACAAATATCTCTTTTTTAGTAAATTTTAAAGTTAAAAATAACCAACAGTTTTAACTAATATTTCAATAATTTTCTTTAATAAACTTTGCCACCATATAAAAACGTTGTTTTTAAAAACGTTGGTTTTTATATCGAATTATTACAACGTTTTTCTGAATTTCACTTGGTGTGTGTGTGTGAGTGTGTGTGTCATCAAATTTTCGATCGTTAATTTAACCAACTTCCCATCAAGCAAGAGCTTTGAAATTTTGGGAATCGTTCGTACTGGCCTAACAATGCAATATTTAGACGTTTTCGACAAGTTTTAACTAATATTTCAATAATTTTAATAAGTCAAAATATTCTTTCCTCTCGGCGCTTTTAGGATTGAGGGAAACATTTCTTTCCCCCTCTGGGAGCACTGGGTACTCCCCGCGCAGCATGCGGTATCGTAAACCTTTTGTACTCACAAAGGGGAGATACTATCTCCGAGATAGTAAGGGTTTCTGACTTTTAGTCAGTAATCATTCGCAAGAAAGAAAGATTCCAATATTTGGCGCCGTGTCTTATCACAATAATTTTTTCTGAATTCTGGATCCCATTCTTTTTTTAATAGAATGACTTACAAACTTTCAAATGCATGTTTTGATTTTATGAGTATTATGAATTTTTTAATACGCTCACAAATGTCTCTTTTTTAAGTAAATTTTAAAGTTAAAAATAACCAACAGTTTTAACTAATATTTCAATAATTTTCTTTCATAAACTTTGCCACCATATAAAAACGTTGTTTTTAAAAACGTTGGTTTTTATATCGAATTATTGTCAATGATTTCATTCTGATTATCCTTTGCCAATAGGGCCAGAGATAGTGTTGTCACTCGTGAGGCATTGGGGTTTTTTGAGGTTCAGAAAGTCCTTAATAACCAATGATTCTCCATTATTTAGGGGAGTTTCTTTCTGAAAGCCGAATTGGATTATATGCAATAGTCAGGAAAAAGCTATTATAATTAAATTGCTTAAATTTTTTAGTACGTATTAAATACCATCACTTAACGCAGTTATCAAATAAAATTATACTCCAATACATAATTTAATATATTAGAATCATAAATCTATACGCACAAAAATACTTTATTGATTATTTCAGATGTGTAAATATGCTTTTAACATCTAAATGTCGGAATAAATTAGTAAAGCCTTTGAACAATGAAGGAAAATGGGTCCCATTCAACAAAAGTATTTTTAACAGAAATCGAGAATAATGCGACATTTGTGAAAGAATAGTACACCTGAAAGCAATTACCTCCTTTCTCTATGATCTCTTATAAGATTTTCTCTATGAGATTTCACCCAGTAGTTTTCGGAAACTAGTTCTTGACCATTTCATTGTGTATTCAAATATTTAAACGTCTATATTCACCTTTGAATGAGAAAACACAAAATATTTATTAATGTTTTATCTGATGTATAAATTTTAACTGACTTATGTTTTCAATAAGAGAAAAGAAAATGTGACCACTTTTTTCTCACAGCAGTATTCTAACAACCAAGTACGACAGCATGTCGCGCGCGTTTTCAGGTTTTTTTTTTTTTTTTTTTTTTTAATTTTCTTTTAAAGAAGAAGGAACGTATTGTATTTGCGCAAGCAACTTCTCCAATAATGATCAAGTCAAGAAATGCAACATACTCAGCAGAATTTTAGAAGTAAAATAAGCAGTTAAAAGGCACACAAACATTTGCCACTTATTTCGAATGATTTCATATTCATTATTGTATTTTTCCTGTGTTTAGAAACTCAAATTAATTTATAAAAACTTGCTTTGTAAAGATTTTAGAAGTGAAAAACGGGGCGGGGGGTTGTAGGTATTTCTAGTTTCTTTTTTAATTTTTAATTTCTTTCGAAGTTTTAAAATTTGTATTTAATGAGTTGTTTACCAATAAAAAGCGCTTGAAATATTTTCCTGCATTTTATAAATAAATACAAATGAGTGAGATACAAAGTTTGAAAAAATTAATTTCTTCTGTGTATTATTCGCCCTTTTTTAGAATGTTAGGAACAAATTAACTACTGTTTAACGGTTCATGTTTCATGACGTGTTTTTTTTTTTTTTTTTTTTGCTTAATTTTGAACGGTTTGAATAAATTCAGCCTTACACTAATTCAACTGGGCAAAATATGATATTTTTCGAGTACTGTTATAAGAGCTAAGAACGTAACATAATGGGGGGGGGGGTTTCTTGTGCGTAGATACAAATAATATTTTGCGTAGAAATTAAAACTTTTGATAATGCTTCAATTTTTCATAGCTATGACGCAAAGAAACTTTTAATCAAGGATGAACTAAATGCTGTTTCAATATATATTTTCATCATTTTTGAATTACTTATTCATGAAAACTTAAGGGGGCACACTACCTTAAAAATGACAAAACATTAAAAAAAATTATATTACCGCCTTTTAATTTCAGAACTTTTCTAAATATATACAGAAACCTTCATAGTCTATTTGTATTATTTAGCGCGTTATTTAAATTGTCTTTGATATTGTGACATATTTCATTGACCTTCAAAATTTGTAATTATTTTATTTTAGCTTTTTATTTTTCACGACGGTCATGCATTTACAATTCCAAGACTTTTTTTTGTAATCCTTATAAAGAAGCTAACAATTTTATGGTTGTTTGGCATAATTTGTTTGGTAATTCTATGCATGGAATAATCATTTTGATAAGTAGCTATTTTTGTTTTTAAAAAAATCCAAAAAATTATGTATAATTGTTTTTTAAATTTGTTATTTTTTTATTGTTTTTCTTATTGTCTGATAGGGGAAAAAAATCTAAACTGTAACATTAGTAAAGCCAAACTGATGCATATTATTATGAGGAACTTTTCTAAGCATTAAAAATCATTTAAAGATATTTTAAAAGATTCCTTAAACGTATTAAGATTTGTTGTAGTGGGAATTTTAAGATATTCAATTATATTCCGTATTTTTTTTTAAAAATAATAATTTACTTGAAATGAAGTCCCCCCCCCCTTTTTCTTTTCCTCGGATGTATATTTTATGTGTATTCTCATATGGTTAATATAATATTTTTTTCTTACTATTCAACTCAATTTTCTAAAAAGGTACAATGTTTCAATGCAATAATTTTAACACATATTCTTCCTAAGCTTACGTATTGCAATGGAACATAATTTTGAACACACACACATTAAGTGTTTATGTAAAATCACAAAAATTGTGTGTGTTCTTAAAAAAAAGTTAAAAGTTTGAGTAAATTTCAGTAATGTTCAAACAAATTATGGATACTAATTTGTGTGCTAATTATCCACATACGCTATGCAAAATGCATTATAACTAACAATTATATTTTTTGGTTTCATAGTCCTGAATGATAATAGAAATATTGAGCTGAAATATTTTAAGTATGGCATAAGCATGGTTTTAACTGTATTGGTAGCATCTTATTTTTTTTTTTTTTTTTTTTGCATCATGAAAGAATTAAATTATGCTGTTCCATACAATCATTAAACATTTCTTCTAAATCAATTAAGAATTTTTGAATTTTTTTTTGTAATGATTCCTTTAATAGTAGTTTTGATTTTTTAATGTTTGCCTTTTGGCATTTTAAAAGCCAAAAGATATAAAATAAGTTGAGATTAATTTGAGGAGAAAAAAAATATAATCACTTAAGAAAATCATGATGTAAAGAATGATTTGTTTTGCTTATGCTGACTGGGAACAAAGGGAGGGAGGAAGAATTTTTTCGATAATCATATACAAAGAAGGTCTACCTCCCTCCCCTCTGAATACAAAAAGGACTGATCAAGTGATTTACATTTACAAGATCTTTAGCGTTTCGAAAACTGTTAAGAGGGGAAAGAATTCCGTGGACGATTCTCCGACCGACTTCGTTCTTTAAGAAATTTTTCCTTATAGTAGCAAAATCGACTGCCCGTTGTCAAAGGGGTAAATAAAATTATATTTTATAAGAAAGTTCGTTTTAATACACTACCATTGTATGGGCTGCAGCAACCTATCGTACATGAAAAAAGAAAATTATGCAAAATAAAATTCATAGAATAATAACAAATGCCACTTAGCATGTTAGTAATAATGTTTTTCATAATGGCCTTAATAAAGGAAGAAAAAAAGTGAACTCTATAGAAGCGTATTTAGAATACAATACAAAAGAAAGCCACAATAACCCAATAATTAATGCACAAATTGTCTTCACCACCTCAAATTTACTTTTCTTCAACTAAAATTAAGGTGGTTAAGAGGATTGCTGCCTCTAAAACCACCTTAAATTTAAATCTAATTAAATAAAATCTTCCATACATTTATGCACTCAATTTGGTCATTTGACTTAATATTAGTGTTCCTTGGCTGTTCTACTTAACAGCAAGGATTTGTCATATGATTTTTATTTCTATAATAGCAGTTTATCCCTCTGGATTTACGCGTATTATTTTCGAGCTTTTTGAGCATAATCTCGATGAATGATTTTGTCACACGTCCCTATCTTATCGATTCGAAGATCTCCATCCCCTCACATGTTCAAATAACCCTTATCTTATCAGTAAAGTGACCTCCAGCCAGCTGGAGGTGTTGGCTGTGCAGACAAGAACCATCTTCCGGTTACTCGCTTGACGGGAATTAGAATTTCTGTTCTTTTGGAAGAAAAGTTCTTACCCGTTCTTGTTCCTTTATTGTTCTTCAATCCATTCATTTGTTCTTTAGATTTTTTGAACAAAAGCTCTAGAGGGCATTCGAATAAAGTAAACTTTGTATAATTACCATATATCTATAAATACACTTTCGACAACTTAACACATTTAAGGAAAAAATCGTTTAAATTTTTTTTAAAAACCCTCATGTTTTGTAACAAATTAATTCTAAATAGAATATGATTTTCTAATTTTATCAAAATATAGTGAAAATGAAGTATCTTTGGTAATATCTCAAATATATATATATATATATATATATATATATATATATATATATATATACAGAGAGAGAGAGAGAGAGAGAGAGAGATGCATATTCGAAATAAATAAATAAAGTGAAGTAAATGCTGGCAGAAAAGAATTTGAAATCGTTTTCATTTCTTAAAATGACTGCAAGTTTATAGCAAAAGCATTTAACATTCATTTAGAAAAAATTAATTAAAAAAATGTCCTCTTCTCCAATACTGTAAAACTCGTGTACATGCATGTATAATATTATGTTCGTGCTTAGTTTGCTGTATCTAAAAATATTATATACTGTATGCATAAACTTGTTAAATCTATTTTCTATTTTTAATAAAAGGAATAAATTAATAAAAATATACACATGAAATGCATTTAAATTCATATTCAATTTCCTAATGCACAATAATACGAATCACAACAAAGTGAAAATATTCATACAAAGATTTGGACAAATTTAGATGTTGGTCGCAACGTCAAATATTTCATATATATATATATATATATATATATATATATATATATATATATATATATATATAAATGTGTGTGTGTGTGTAAACCTGCTGTACCAGGGATTAGGATTAGAAAGCAAGACAAATATGAGGTTGGATGCTAATAAAGATAAGAAATGCGCTGTCTGTTGAAATGTGTGTGAGTGAGAGAGAGAGAAATACGCGAGAAATATATGAAATAGTTTAAATATTTAAACAGTTTATACAAATAAAAGATTTGGTGGTTGTATTGATTAGAAAGCAAGAAAAATATCAGGTTCGGTGCTAACAAAGATAAGAAATGCGCTATGTGTTTAAAAACACAAAAATTAATGCAATAAAGTTATTTGAAAAAATTTGTTAAGATCAAGAATAAATATAAACCAATATTGGTCTAATAGGCAGGCAAAAAAAAAAAAAAAAAAAAAAAATAACAGGAAGGTTAAAGTTATTCACATTTGTATGTAGTAACAGATAAACTGATACTTTCGATTTCATTAATCTTTAATTGAAAAATCCCAAGCAAAACGAGATCAATTATTTTAACTTTCAGCTATAAGACGGTGATATTAAAATTATATATATAATTTTTCCAAATATTCAAAGAGAGAGCAGTTGACATAGACTTTACAAAAGTATTAGGTTAAAAAATATTCCAATAATAATGAAAAGAAATTGGCTATTGCAGGAGGGTGAAAAACTAGAAATATCAGAATTTGAAAGAAGTTGTAAGAAATGCGGCCCAAGAGAGATCTCAAACATAAACGACACTGAGGCTTCATGGATTCTTAGATTTTCTTTTACTAAGATGTACTGTAAATCTTGTTTGACATTAATAATATATCAAAATTATGCATGTAAAGCACATTATAAATTTATAATTTAAATATACCTCTTTTAAGCACTTAAATATTAACTTAAAAACAAAAGATATTTGAAGATTAGATGGTTAGCGAAACGATAAAAATGCGTGTGGCAAAATAACAATAGTACTTACGACTTTCGGATGAAGAGATTAAATAAATAAAATAAATAATTACAGACACACAATAACAATAATACAAGAACTCAAACTTAATGAAAAATTATACGAAACATATTTTTAAAAACTTTTATAATAAACGTATCAAGTGTTTAACGACTTTTCTGATCTTCAATTTATAGTTATATTTTCTTCGCGCCAGCTCGGTAATGTAATTTTTCTTTTCCTGATTTACCACGTATTCTGGTGTCCAAAAGTTAGCAAAATTGGTAATTATGCGAATAATGAAGAAGTTCTAAGCTGCAATGGACGGAAACATGATGATACGCGAATGTAAATCGGTCATACTCGTAAAGTAAAAGAGCAACGCTAAAAAGAACAATAATAATCACTTAAATTATCCAAAGAAAAAGTTAGAAAGAAAATTGGGCACATTGAGTTCACACTTTAGTGGGGGGAAAAAAGGAAATAAAAAGTAATTATACGGTTTAATAAAATGTGTGGTTACCTCTGACAACGCTTTCCCATACTTTATATGACATCACGGAGGATTTGCGGACTCAAAGAGACGATGAGCTCTTTTTTGTTCTGGAATGGAGCTTGGTGGTGACGGAAGGGTTTCAAGCAGTCCACACATGCTCGATATGATTCAGATAAGGTGAGTGAGTTGGCCACGCCACGCGTTGTTTATTTTTTCCTTTTATGGAAGTTATCGATCAGGCTCTCAAGCTAATAAGGCCCGTTATCATCCGTAAATACGAAGCCATGACCGACAGAACCTTGCAACAGGCAAATATATGCCCCAAAATCTTTTATCAGTCACAGACACAGTCTCAAAGACATGGAGGCATGATTTCTGCTCACACCATGCTTCTTTGACGAAAAATGATGACTTGCAGTTATTGTTCCCTTGCTGAAAACAAGCTCCATGTTCTCGCCACATGTTAGTCGATACGAATCAATATTTAGACTAAAGTGAGATTAGTTACTGAAAATCACATTAACCCACGCTCCAGTATTGTTATTCCAAACTCCAGTTTAAACTAGCGCGTTTATACGTCGAAGTGAGGAGAATGCACGCTGTTAGTCTTTTGGCACAGAGACCAACATGATTGAGTTTCCTGTATACAGTTTCTCCTGCGAGCGCTGAAATCAGATTCTGTTGACTCTGATTATTCGATTTAACATTCGATTACATAAGACAGTCACTATTACTCTTTTTTGAGTCTGTAAATAAAAATGGCATAAACTTGGTAAGTTTACATCTAACATTAAATGCATAAACTAATCTAGTAATCAGGGAATACTTAAAATCGTGTTATGGCAATATTGAATAACCGAGAATTTCATTAAAGAGTTTTTGAGAGGGTAAATTTCTTAGATAATACAAAAATTAAAATGCAGAAAATAGAAATTGTTCTATGAAAGGCTTGGCGAAGAACAGATTTCGCCATCAAAGGTGCGAACTTTAAAATATTATTAGATAAAATATAAGAGTTAAAACAAACATTAAAATACTGAAGTGGACGATAATATTCTTTTCCGATATTCAAATGAAAGCAAACAATAAATTAGGAAATTTAATATACTTTAAACTAATGTAATTATTGCTACTGTAAAATTATTAATTTATTTAACCATCTATTTACTTCAATCCAATAAAAAAATTTCGGAATAAAATTTTTGACATATTTGTGAAAATTAAGTTCATTAGAGGTGAAAGCTAGCATAAACGTATAAATAAAACCTTTCGCGATTAAATTTTGAAAAGTGCTTCGGGGACTATTTTGTCGTTGACTAAAACAATAGCCCCACTGGGTGCCTAATTAAAAGAGATAGATGGCAAAGAAATTATAAAATTTACATTAATAAAAAAAGGTGACATTAAATTTTTCTAAAGAACCTTCGCAGTAAAATGTATATTAGAGTGCAGTTCGGATATTCATAACATAGCGCAGAAACTTCTCCGAACTTCCACACCCCACCAACGGAAGAAATTGAGATTTCAACCAGATTGAACGAGTACCCCCCCTTAAAGGCCGATCTTTCGTGGCATCAGGGTCGTAAAGACCAATTGACGGAAACAAACTTCAAATAGTTCACTAACATTCAATTATTGACGCCACATTCAAGTAACATATACTCCTTTCAAATATTCCTCGGTCATCTCATTCCGGAAAAAATTGATTATTGTCTGCAACGTCTATGATATTGAGGTGTTTCGAAAAATCTCAAATGGATTGATTATCTTCAACTAGTTAGAATATCCGCTTCAAACTGTGAATGCTTGTTCACGTCGCACTAGAAGTAACACGAGGGCCATTGGCGACGGACCTCATTATTTTGAACCTCGGTCAAGTGACGAGGACGACACCTGAGCTGGCACCCCCTCTCCTAACTTCCACACCACGTCATGGGGAGGACTTTGGGTCCCGACAGATGTAAAGTGGATATATGCCCTTTTCTAAAAGAAACAGTTGACATAGCTTTAAAAAAGTATTAGGTTGAAAAAATATTCCAATAATAATGAAAAAGAAATTGGCTATTGCAGGAGGTGAAAAACTAGAAATATCAGAAATTTGAAAGAAGTTGTAAGAAATGCGGCCTTAAGAGAGATCTCAAAACATAAACGACACGAGCTTCATGGATTCTTAGATTTTCTTTACTAAGATGTACTGTAAATCTTGTTTAACATTAATAATATATCAAGAATTATGCATGTAAAGCACGTTATAAATTTATAATTTAAATATACCTCAGCCTTTTTAAGCACTTAAATCATTAGCAAAAACCAAAGATATTTGAAAATTAGATGATTAGGGAAACCATAAAAATGTGTGTGCATTAGAGAGAGAGAGTTACGCGAGAAATATAGGAAATAGTTTAAATATTTAAACAGTTAATACAAACAAGATTTGGTGGTTGTAGAGATTAGAAAGCAAGAAAAATATCAGGTTGGGTGCTAATAAAGATAAGAAATGCGCTATCTGTTGAAAAACACAAAAATGAATGCAGTAAAGTTATTTGAAAAAATTTGTTAAGATCACGAATAAATATAAACCAATATTGGTCTAATAGGCAGGCAATATAAAAAAAAACCATATCAGGAAGGTTAAAGTTATTCACATTTGTATATAGTAACAGATAAACTGATACTTTCAATTTCATTAATCTTTAATTGAAAAATCCCAAGCAAAACGAGATCAATTATTTCAATTTTCAGCTATCAGACGATTATATTAAAATTATATATATATATAATTTTTCCAAATATTCAAATACTGTTTTTAACGCCTAATACCACCTCATTGATTCAGCCACGAGATCAGGGCATTATAGCAGCCTTTAAAATGTACTGCAGAAAGTAAATGTTTAAATATATTTTAGGCTCAGTGATTTGAATGTTGTGGAAGCATGGAGAAAGTTTATGATTATGGATTGTATTACACATGCCACTTTTGTCATCAAGCAGGCGCGCTAAATCGAACTTAAATGCTAGTTGGTAAAAAAATTTGCTGCATGCGTGAAAATCGAAAGTTTCATAGTACAAAAATCAACTGTGTGTTCTAAAATTAGAAATTTATCAAATGCAATTGGTGGCGTAGATTTTCACAACAGGCAAATGACTGACTTCGAAGAATTGATGCTAGAAAGCATTTGGATGAGGACGATTTGATCGAATTTATGACAGTTTATGATAATAAAGAAGTGGAAGAAAAAATACAGCTATTAACAGCTCATATAATTCGCAAGGGCTTGAAATTTGTTACAAGTATAGAACATTTTCTTACTCATGATTCTAAAATAGAACGTGCATTAAAATTTCAACGTAATCTTAAGTTCTGTGTAGCAGGATATCAAGAATTATATAAGCAATTTGAGAAACAAAAAACAGTCACTCATAACAGAGTTTGTAACAAAAAAAAAAAAAAAAAAAAAAACTAGCAGAGTCTGTTTTATAATTATGTAATTTGGATTTTGTATTACTTTTTTGTACGGTTTTCTTGGAAAATATTTAGAGTTTTTTCATCTTATATGATTTTTACCCCAAATTTACAATACGCGCATGTATTTTTTTTGCTCGTTTTTCCTAAAAACGTATCTACCGTGTAAAAAAAGAGTTCGATGTACACACACACACACACACACATAGTGGGCAAACCATTAAAATCATAAAAAAAAGCAAACAAATTATAATTTACGAACATTTAAAAGTCGCAATGTAAACAGTCTTTCACAATCTTAGTGGAATTTTTTAAATACAAAATTATCTTGATAAGTTAGAAATCATAAGTAAGACGAACTAGTACACCATATATTTCAATCCTTACGTGCATATACTCGGGGTTTTATTATTTTTTTTTAACAATCATAGATTATTCAATATTCACGTTCACTCTTTCTTTGTCCATTGTTTTTTTCTCATCCACTTAAACGAGCACCCATGAGAGTCCCTCTCGGACCATTTGCCAAGTTTTAGTGACCATATCCGAATCTTCAGTTACTGATAACTTCGGCAAGCGATCGAATTACTTTCATGTAACTCGACTCTCATTTAATTCTTCTAGGTACTGACACTAAATAATTTGTACATTGTCGTGAGTTCTTTAGTCAAACCTTGATTCTCAAAGCATTCTTAAGCTGTTCTATTCTAGAAAAATGTATGTTTTCCAATTGAAAATTTCATCTCATTTATTGTACTTAGCAACTCAGCCATATTCTCTAGCCACTTGTTTGAGTTTTGGACGTGGTCTCCGCGAAACTCAGAGATTTATGACATGTTACCCATGATTAATTATGAAAATGGGGGATTAGTATCCGTGGACATTTCCCATCATTATTTTACCTTATTAGGTGCAGTTTAGATCACGAATTCATGAGGAATAAATTACAATCATTTACTCGTATTTCTTTTTAACGTAGTGTGCGATTCCAATACGTAGTAGTCGTTGTATCTCTCCACTATCAAAATGTCACGTAGATATTGGATCAAGTTGAATTGAACACACAATAGATATTGAATAACATGATTTATTAACAGACTAGGAACAGCTACTCCTAGCTGAGAACACATGGATTTATATATAGTACATAAGAATAATTCAGAACACAACTCATGAAACGTAAAAAAAATACCCTCGAAGGTTTTAAAAATTGTAGAAGAGAAAAAGGGAAGAACAATTAAACAAAATCTTTAGATAAATTGTTCATGTCAGCACCACTGGTTTTCAAAACTGTAAACTTTCATTATTTAAAAAAGTGAATTATCTTCGCACCATCACTGCTTGTAAGCTTGTGTCAGTATAAAGATACTTCAAAATTCCTACAGTCTTAGAGCATAGGAAGATAAGGTATGATATAATACTATTTTGATTCATTCCACGAATCTTAATAAATTAATGTACTCATATTTCAACCTATTTTTCCGTTTGTTTTTTAAAAATAAAATTTTTTGAAGTGAATGAATGCAACTTGCAAATTTCGCGACTAGAATTTTATACAAAAGACTTTTAAGCAATTTATTATTAAATTATTAAGAATATTATTATTAATTATAATTATTAAAACAATTTATAATGTTCATGGAAATACAAATTTATTTCAGAAATATATTTACTCTTCTTTTCACTAAGGGAAAAGAAATAAGTTTCACGTTAAAATAAATCAAGTGTTGCATTAATATGATGAATAATAAAATTGATTTTACATTTTGTGAAATAATTATTTCGAGAAGTTTTCTTAATATGGGAAACATTGCGTATGAATGCTTTCTTCGACTTTATTGACTCAGATTAAAAGGACTTTTGAACATATTTAAGAATTCTATCTTTGTCACTTTTGATAACGCAGAAGAATAAATTATTTTATACTTTTTTTAAAAAAATGCAAAATTATCCAGTGTAAGAAAGCAAAGATAATACTATTTCCCCCCTTTTTTAAGGAAAAAATAATCTCTTCAAATACAAAATTCTTGTTACATATATTTTCTTTAAAAAGAAAAAAATGAGAAAATACATCTTAATGCACTTGAGATGATTAAACTCTTAACGAAAATCATAAATAATTTTTTTCTATCTTTATTATTCCTCTTTTTGCTGTTCAAAAAAGATTCTCGATAAAAAATTTATCTCCAGGAGCCGTAATAGGGTAGAGTCAGTTGGTAAAAAGAAATAAGCATAAAATCATTCCGTTTTTTTTTAATAAAAATAAACATTAAGATTATGATAAATAATATTTTTTTTTCCAATAAAAAACAATTTTTTCTTTAATAATGAAAGTTAAGAAAAAAATCAGCTTTCATAGCAAAATAGAAATCTCTTTTTTAACTTAATTTTGAAATAATAAACACAAAATTATTAGAAATCAATCTTCTCAGATGCCGTCGCTTCCTTATTGCTATGCAAATCAAATCAAAGAAAATGAATCGATGAATTCGGCAAGCCATCGGATTTTTAATTATTAAGACTTTAATACCCAATTTAACTTAAACTTATATAGCAATTTTCCTCAAATTTTAGAATGAAATGTGAAATAGGAAATTGTACATCACAGCATTTTTTGTTCCATGCAACTTATTAAGACACAGAAATATATATATATATATATATATATATATATATATATATATATATA
>BMAW01086991.1:0-27798 GCA_019974015.1 Nephila pilipes
TGTGTGTGTGTGTGTGTGTGTGTGTGTGTGTATAAACGATGCATCAAGAAGTTGCCCGATTGTAATGAAATTTAGTTTGGAAAGATATTTGGCCGAACATGCAAATGATTAAAATTTGGTGTGCAATGAATGAATAAAGGGAGCTACAGTGCATCGGGACTGTGCACTCAGCAGGTGCGTATAAGAAGCGATCCTCAATCTGACGGTCAAATTTTCTGTTGCATTGCGATTTAAGGAACTTTTCAACGACTGAAAATATGCTTTCGACGCAGGATTCGAGCTCATTACGAGCAACTGTCAGAGTTTGAAAGAGGTCATATCATTGGATTGAAAGAGGCAGGTTGGACAAAACGGTGAATCACTCGTCATGTAGGTCGAAGCGATGCGGCGATCAGAAGGTGCTGGCAAGAATGAGTGGACGGTGGCAGATATCAGAGTCAGGATGGTAGCGTTCGATCTAGGGCCACAGCAGATCGGGAGGAGAGAGTGATTGTCAGATCAGCTGTCACAACTCCCGATTCATCTTTATCAACCATCAGGAATGCGACCCGCTCACGAGTGTCCACCATGACCATTCACAGACAGCCGACAGAACGAAATCCACTCTCGTACCGACCACTGCGCCACCTGCCACTCGCGTCTGCACACTGTCAAGCCAGATTACAGTGGTGCTTGGCTCGATCAGGTTAGAATGATGCTGACTGGGGGCGTAGAGTGTTTAGCTACGAATCCATCTTCCAACTGTGTGGTGACGATCATCGAAGACGTGTCTGGAGACGCGCAGGTCAGCTTGGCGATCCTGCTTTCACTATTTCATGCCACACAAGCCCTCCACCAGGAGTTTGGGTCTGGGGTACCATTTCCCTTATTAGCCGGACCTCTTTAGTCGTCATTAGAGGCACATTCACAGCACAGCGGTACATCGACGACATTCTAAGAAATGTTTTCCTACCATTCCTTTTGCAGTACCGTGGTCTTATTTTTCATTATTACCCTAGCGATTGCATCTACCAGGTAATGTTGATGACTGATAATTGGAGCAAAGTTTCCCCCAGGAGACCATCAGGGAGCTTTGTCACTCTGTGCCACGTCGTTTGGCAGCTTGCATTAGGCTAGAGGTTGATTAATACCTTATTGAGGTGGTCTTATTTTTCATTATTACCCTGGCGATTGCATCTACCAGGTAATGTTGATGACCGATAATTGGAGCAAAGTTTCCAAGAAATACCCCAGGAGACCATCAGGGAGCTTTGTCTCTAAGAGAGACTAAGCTAGAGGTTGATTAATACCTTATTGAGCGTATTATTTTGTAACTATGTAACTCTGCAATAATTCGTTCAATTTTTCTGAAATTTTAATTATTTTCTATTCTGTACATAATTTTCCTATCCGCCAGTTTTTGTCTCCATTGCACAACTCCTTCTTGGTGCGTCGTTATTTCATTTTGTTATAGAGTGCATTAATAGGCAATGTTAGGGAAAATATCAAATTATTTTCCAAAGAAAAAAGCCATGTCATTTTAAAAAAGGAAAAGCTAGTGATCTCTTTTTTTTGTTCAGAGATAAATCAATTTTAAAGTTTTTTTTTTTTTTTTGCTGTATAAAAATATATTAATGCGAAGAAATTTGTAAAGTACATTACTGTTTGTGCAGAATGCAGTAGATAAAATATTCGTATAATTGTTTAGTGAATTTTATTATTTTACATACATAAAATTTAAGATTTTCAGAATTTAAATTTTAATTTTTAAATCAGAAAGAAAAGCAACGTCGCACATGAGCTCGCGACCATGACCACTTGGTAACGGGGACCTACATTCTCATCGAAGTTGGATATAAGAGGCAAATGGAAATACTCCTGTATAGAGAAATTTCTCTGAAAACAAAGTAAAATTTTTGAAAGAGTTACTTTTCTTATCTCATTCCAAGAAATTATGTCCTTTATTCTTTTTTTAACTCGTTGACAGATAAAATCTTTTCTTTCAGGTTTGATGATGGCTCATGTAATTTAATAACTGAAATAAATTTCCACAGCACAAATTTTATAAAAGACGATGTTCAAATGTTCTATTGTGCTAGTAATTCAACATTGCAGAAAAACGTATATTTCAATTCTGAAGATATAAACAAGGAGGAATGCCAGAGCCCCCATTAATTATATAGAAGACCTCAAGAAAGTATTCCGAAACAGGGCAAATTGTCTTATCATCGGAGACTTCAACTCCAAACACCATTCCTGGAGCCCCTCATCCCGAGACGATATTGCTGGTAGACAATTATTCAACTTCATAACCTCCACAAATATTAATATCTTTGCTCCAAACCAACCCACCAGGATCTCTTCTTGCCCAAGATACAAAAATGCCACCCTTGATTTCTGCATAGGAACTGGTATCAACGACATTGCCGCAATAGCCATACCCGACCTTACGAGCGACCATAACCCGGTTCATTTCACTGTAAGCCTCCAAGTTTTCACCCCCCCCCAGCTCCAATCACCTACAACTTCACAAACTGGAATAAATATCAGCTCATCATCCTCGACAATATCCCAGGAAACCCGAAAATAGAAAATACTGAAGAAATTGATAATTCAATCAACCTTCTCACCACCACCATCAATAGTGCAATTACGCAAGCTAGTAAATGCAAAGTTATCTCCTCTTCACCCTCCACTATTCCACCTCACCTACGTGAGAAAATAAAAGAAAAAAATAGACAAAGAAAATTGTGACAAGACACAAGATTCCCCCCATACCGCACTACATTAAACAAAATGCAAAGAGAGATCAAAAAAGAGCTTAACCTCATCAGAGAAAATATATTAAATTCCACCCTTCTCACTGCAAATGCCGAAGACAACTCACTCTACAAACTCATCAAGTACCACCAATCCAAGCCTACCATCCTCCCTCCTCTCAATAGTGACCAAGGACCAGTCTACAATACATCGACAAAGCGAACCTCTTCGCTGACACCCTCGAAGACTTCTTCCAAGTCAACGAAGAACCCGAAAATGTACGGCACACCATTATGGTGGAAGACACAGTAAACCGATTCCTCAACACTCCCCACGACGCCAACAACCCTCCTCTCACCTCTCCCAACGAAGTCATGGAAATCATCCTCAAACTAGATATTAAAAAAGCTCCGGGACCAGACAAAATCAAAAACTTTGCACTAAAATCCCTTACTCTCAACTCCATCACCTATCTAACTAAAATCTTCAATAGATGTATTCAATTAAATCATTTTCCTCAAGCCTGGAAACACGCAGTCATCACCATGATTCCGAAGCCAGGAAAAGACCTTCAAGATCCTAACAACTACCGACCTATCAGCCTCATCTCTACAATAGGAAAATTTTTTGAAAAAATCATCCTTAAACGTATACAGTACTTCTCCGACATCTACAATATCATCCCTCCACATCAACATGGCTTCCGAGAGGAGACCTCAACCTGCCATCAACTACTTAGAGTAGTAATTTTCGTAAAATCTAATTCCAAAAATAAAATCATCTCAAGTGGTCTATTCCTTGATGTACAGAAAGCGTTCGATCGCATCTGGCACAAGGGACTGATTTTCCGACTCATCCAACTCAACTTTCCTACTTATCTCATTCAACTTATAAATAGCTATTTATCAAACAGAACATTTCAAGTTAACTTCATCACCAGCTCTCTAAAATATGTCATATATCTGCAGGAACACCACAGGGAAGTTTGATCTTTCCCCAAATTTTTTGTTTATATACATATGACTTCCCCACCTCACCCTATGTTGAAATCTGCCTTTTTGCGGACGACGCAGCCATTTTAACAAAAAACAAATCTATCACTGAAATCCAATATATCCTCCAAGATTACGTCGAGATCCTAGTAGACTGGCTTTCTCTCTGGAGAATCAAAATAAATGCAAGCAAATCCCACGCCATCCTCTTCAACCACAGCAATAGACCCTACAACCCACCTCCTCCTATCAACTTCTTCGATGAATACTACATAGAATGGGCTGATCAAGTCACCTATCTAGGTATCCAGCTAGACCCAAAACTCACCTTTAAATATCACATCGAGTCCATCATCCAAAAAGCTTCCAGAAAATTCTATTCTCTACAACCTCTACTTAGAAAAAAGTCAAAATTATCTCTTTCAAACAAGCTCTTAATCTACAAAACCTACATCCTACCAGTGATCACCTACGGCTGCCAAATCTGGGGCTGCACCGCCATCAATCATAGAAACAAAGTTCAAAGAACCCAAAACATCTTCCTCCGACACATCGCAAGAGCCCCTAGATACATGGCAGTCCGATTCCTTCATACTAACTCAAGATACCCTCCATCGCAAAAACTATAAACAAGCTCTGTGAGTCATTTCTCAATAGCATTGAAAACCACAACAACCCAACCATCAACGCCCAATCTACCATCATTCAAGAAATTAACTACTATCATCGCCTTGCATCAATCCAAAATCTGACCTTTTAAAGAAACCTACGACAAACCGAAACTTGACCCACTTCCCCACCTCGATCAGCTGTTCGAATAGATGATCAAAAACTTTCTCTCCTACCGTTTCTCCCTTTCTCCCCTTCTACCTTCTTCTCTCTCTCTCTCTCTCCACCCTGCCACGGTAAGGGTGAGCTCTGCTCCCCCTTCCCCTCAGGAGGAAGGAACGTGACTTTATATTGGGGTGCATAACCCTCACGAGCTTTAATCCCCAGTTTTAATTAATTAGTTGGAGGTGAGACAGAACTTCGGTTTTCAGCTTGCCCAGAAGTTAATTCAAAAATTGAAAAAAATAATGAATTGCCAGAGTAAAAAAGTTAAACGAGCAATGCTTAGTTATTAATTTTACAATTAACATTAAAAGTTATAATAACTATGAATCAGTAAAATTTTAAAAATTTAAAAATTAAATTTAAATTTGAGTTATTAGATATTAGAATCTGAGTAGTCCATTTTATTTGCAGAATGGACATTAAGGTAAAGTCAGAGTGCTGACGACGAGAAAGAGAAGATTCTTGAAGGTGGTTCCTTTTTATCTTAAAAGTTTTAAATTTTTAAATAAATGCTATGGATTATTATTACTGTTAAGTGAGGCTAATATTAGTGGCGTTGGTAGAAGTATCTTGATTTATTCCTCATGTCTGGTTAAGAAGAAATTGAAGTCGGTTCTTGAATGTGGAGAGGGAGCGTTTCTATTGGATGCTGGGTGCGCTCCTATTGGCTTTTGATGATGCTTGTCATTTTGAAGAAGATTTTGGCAGGAAACGGTGTAGAAAAATGATGATGATGAGAAATTGAGAATTAATCAAGTAGTATTTCACGTGGTGTGTGCAGAAGTTGATTATTATTGATTGGAGTATATTTCTCTGTTGCCTGAATAGTTCTGTTGGTGGAGATATCGATTTTATTGTAGAAGTTTTTCGCTAGTTTCTTGATGAATTGCTTGATGGTTGGGAAATTTAATGAATTTCTGATATCAGCAGTGCGCATGTACCAGTGTGCTTTTACTATAGTTCGTAGGATGCTGGATTGAGAGCTTTCTAGGATATCCATAGTAGTAGGTGCACAGTGGGCCCAGACAGGGGAGGCGTAAGTCAGGATAGGTCTAAGCATCAGTGCATAGATAAGCATCTTGTTGGTTCTATTTAATGTAGAGTCTCTCGCGAGAAGGGAAAAAATTTTACTGACTGCTGCTTTATATTGCTGCTTAATTAGTATTACGTGTTGTTGGAAAGTGAGTTTCTTATCTAACGTAACACCGAGGTATTTTGTGGACCCGGACCAGGGGATTTTGTTATTGTTTAGATATATGTCAGGTTCAATGTTTCTATTATTTTTATTAAAGAAGACGGCCTCTGTCTTGGAAACATTCAGGGCTATTTTCCAAGTTGAGTACCATACTTCTAAGTCTTTGAGGTGGTTGTTTAGTGCTTGGCCTATGTTTTTCGGGAAGTAGTGACGTGCTAGTATCGCAGTGTCGTCTGCGTACACGCAGAGAGTTGTGTCTGGATGTTTTGGGATATCGTTCACGAAGTAGTTGAAGAGGGTCGGAGATAAAATTCCTCCTTGCGGGACTCCTGCTGCGATATTTCTAGGTGAAGAGTAGGTTCCATTGATGATGACAGAGAAATTTCGATTTTCTAAATAAGATTTGATAATTTTGATTAGATGAGGGGGTGTATTAATTTTTATTAGTTTATAAAGTAGACCAGTATGCCAGACCCGGTCGAATGCTTTCTGAATATCAAGGAAAACTGCACCTGTGAGTTGTCCTTTGTAGAATCTAGTTTTAACTAGTTCCACCACTCTGAGTAGTTGGTGTGATGTGGAGAGCTCTGGAACGAATCCATGCTGTTCGTGGATCAGGATGTCATTTTCACTATTGAATATGCTCAGTCTATTGTGGATAATTTTTTCTGCGATTTTGCTTAACACTGAGAGGAGGGATATAGGTCTGAAATTTTCAGGTTTAGTTGGATCTTTTCCAGGTTTCCGGATCGGTATGATTGTGGCAGTTTTCCAGGAATCCGGAAAGTGACCGATGTCAAGCATATTTTGGATGATATTTCTGAGTTGGTAGATGCAGAGATATGGAAGATTTTTAATCATTTTGTTTGTGATACCATCCTTACCTGGTGCTTTATTAATTTTTAGGATTTTGATGTAATTTGCGATTTCTGAAGCAAGAGGTGGAGTCGGTGGGGGGGGAGTTTTCGAAGTTTTCTTTATTCATGAAGAATTCGTGAACGACCTTCCCCTCAGCAGACCTAACCACTCTCCTTCCCCTACTCCCTGTCCTTTCCTCCCTGCCCCGGCTAGGGTTGAGCCCCGCTCAGCCCTTCCCATCGGCAGTTCTACCCTCTCACCTACCGCTCTCCTTCTACCCTGTCTTCGGAGCGCTTGCTCCCCCTCACCCACGGCAGACCCTACCCTCCGCTCGCTTCTACCTATCATATCGCTCATCCCACTCAACACTCATAAGTCACTCTAACACTATTCAATCCTCTCTTTACTACCTATTCTAAAATTTTACTCACAAAATCATTAATACCTTCATGTTTCTATCCATGCCATGCTCCATTAGACTAAGAAAAAGCAGTTCACTCCACTGCTGGAACTTTAAAAAACGTAGCCTACCTGAGGAGTGCGATAACAGATTCCTAATACCGCTAATCCTATTGTAGCGTAGGCTATAAATAACCCCTCCACAGACTTGTTTTGAACCCCGTTTTGTTCCCAGCTTCCCATTCAATAAAAATATATAGCTTAAAAGCAATAAAGAACAAAGTCAGGTGGCTTGGGTCAGCCACATTCATGGACTCTGTTACACAGGTGCGGCAGAGTTGAATCCTCTTTGGGAGGTATTGTTGACCCATGTCATGGATATAATGTGAATTTATGGCCTAGCTGTGTGACGGCCAACACCGACTTGCACGTGGGGAAGACTGACATTGTCCGACTTGAGCGAATAGTGCTGCAGGGGACAAAATCGGAGTTTGTCTTTGATTGTGTTGTTCTTTGAAAAAAGGAAAATAAATCAAAAGGAGGGCGTGAGACAGACCTACCCGAGGTCATAAAAAGGGAGAAGAAAAGGAGGAGGGGGATTCCTGCGGAGGAGCTAAAGAGCGTGTCAGCTAGAAGTTGGAGGCGATTGCCTTCTCTTGCGAATTTAGAACCAAATCGAACTACATCGGATATTTAGATATTGGTGGTTTTTCAACTATATGTGTTTGGACTTGTGCTGTGTAGATATATGCATTTTGCCTCGGTGCTATGTAATTAGATGTGTTAGCAGTGTGTGTAAAAAGAATCCAGGCGAAAAGCCTAAATTGAAACTAATATCAACTTTGTAAAATAAAGAATTATCTTCTCTTAAGCTGTGTGATCCCTTCACGTTACCGCTTCATTCTGGGATCAGGACGTTACAATATATTTTCGATTATCTAAAAATATCTGTTTCTCAGTATGGTAATTAATGATACATACTTCGCTAGTGCATTGTTTAAATACTCAGAAAAATAATGTTAAAGATGAAGGATTGTTTCTATATTTAGAAATCGTATTTGAAGTATTTTTTAAATACGACATAGAGAGCTATACAGCAAGCTAGACAAACTTTTCCCGAATATTGTGATTATAAATAAAGCTTTAAAAGGGAAATCCATCATAATACTACAAATTCTTTGAAATGTGTCATCATCTTTCCAAATCACCAAACGATTGGTAAGTCATGACTCCCAGGGATATATACCTTGTATTTTTCTACCATGCGGTGGGACTTTTAATATTGTATTCCCTCTTTCCTAGTTTGCATTGTTCATTACTCAAGTTATAAGCAGGGCAATTAATCTTTTCAAAAATTTAAAAATATGCTTTATAAACACAGCATTAAGAAAAAGAAAATTCCTCTGCAATGATTATCTCCCCCTCCCCGGGCCACGGTAGCCTAGTGGTCAAGGTCGTGGACTCGTGGCCGGCCGTTTTCGTTCAGTCGCATGTTCGATCCTTGGCCACCAAAGACCCGCCGTGTAGCCGAGGCTGATGCTCGTTAAATCTGTTAGGGGCCCAAAGTCCTCCCGTTGGCATGGTGTGGATGTTAGGAAAGGGCTCAGGTGTCGTGCTCGAAACTTGACCGTGGTTCAAAATTACGAGGTCCGTCGCCAATAGCCCTCGTGTTTCTTCTAGTGCGACGTTAATAAAACCTAAACTATTCTAAAACTCCCCCCTCCTCATAATTCAAAGTACTTACGATAAATTTCTTGCACACGATGTGAATTTCCAGATCAATACAGATTTAAAAATACTTTTAAGAAAAAAATACAACAGAGAAACCTTTCTTTTTTAATGCTATTTCTAATACATTTCATACTCTATGCAAATAAAATAAATAAACTAGATATGAGAACGGTAGCAGAAAATTCCATAGGATTAACCTTATGCACGGAAATTAGCGGTGGCTTGTCGATGTAGCCTTAAATAAGGCTTTCTTCGTATGCATTCACCCAGAGAGATGTGTGGGAGAGGCCCACCATCAAACATTATTTGATTTGAGAAGCTTCTCTTCCTCCCTATCAATGAAAGAGGGCCAGTTTCATTTAAACCTCTCACATCATCGACACGTGTTTCCATCGATCCCGGTGTATTTCCCATAGATAAATTTTCATCTTGTTTCATTCATGAATGTCCCCCTCGTTCGAATAAATTTAGCTGAAACTCGGAAAGCAGTACTTTCTTCCTTGATTTTTTAAATGGGACAAAACCTGCTGCTGTTAACTGCATTCACTACTTTTTTTCCCTTTTGTAATAGTTGCTTCAAAGTATCCTATGTGATTATGCAAATCGCACCTCTGTCGTTAAGAATATTAGTTCATTTGTAGAAGTATTGCTGTACCAATGCAAATACATGATGTCTTTACTACCTTCAATCTTATTTAATACTGATCTGTATATCTCTGATATTATTGAAATTAAAATAAGTGACCCTTTAATTATTATATTTAAAAGATTTTTTAAATTTTAATATTTTAATGGGAATTTTTTTTAAATGTTTATTAAAAATTTTAATAAAATTAATATTATAAAAGGACTTTTATTCATGTACCTTTAATTGCACAATCTTCATTATTTTCTATGATATTATATTTTGCGATTAAGTGTATATATATATATATATATATATATATCAAAGCGTTCATGATAGTCTTGCTAATGTGTATTTGAATATTTGTAAATATAATTTTTTAGAAAATAATAATTTCAAGTTAATTAAATATATTGACTATCTTATAATTTTTCAAACTAATTTCAACCCAAATGTTAAGCCAGTTTTACATATACATTCTTCTTATTTAAATATCATTAAAACTTAGATAAATTCTTAAGAAACTGATATTTTAAATGTTAATTTAAAAATTAAGGATAATTTAACTATTAGCAACATATATCGCAAGAGAGATAATTAGTCTTTCCATATTAATTAAGTGGCTTTCTTTGATAGCAACTTAACCTTAAATATATACAGAATATATGATTTTTTACAAAGAAACATCCAATTAGTTCAAATGCCCTTAACTATTCAAAATAATTTAAATAATTTTTCTTTTACAAATGCAGAAGCTTTTTACACAATTTTTTGCTAAACTTGAAATTTAAAAACTATAAAATTGGTTAATTGTAAATTTTCTTTATTTTTGTGTAATTTTAATTATTATTTTTATATAATTTTTTTTGATGATTTATGAAAAGCTTTCTTTTCATTTGATTACATTTAATTAATTTTTTTTTTTTTTTAATTTTTAACTATTCTTTTAGTTCTATTTTTAATAATATTTGTTTTTTATTTTTAATCTGTTTTTTTTCTTAATATATTACTTATTTAATTTTTAAATATTTATTTAATTTTAATTTATTATTTATCATCAGACAGACAGACAGACAGACAAGACAGACAAGACAGACAGACAGACAGACAAATAGATTAATTTAAAAATAAATTTTATTTTTATAAAGCTTCACTCTAAATTCTTCTATTTAATATTTAATTATGAATTAGTTTGCTAGATGACATTACTTTATGTTGATTTTCTTGCATTTTGAAATTTCGTTTTTAATTTTTGTCTTTTTTTTTTTATAAAGTGCTGATTGAATAATATAAAGGGAGAAATAGAGATTTTATTCTATTTTTAACAGTAATTTTTAATTACAATATTCTATGTAGACTGTGCTGGCTTTGATTGTTGTTTGTTTTCTTCTAAAGTTTAGTTATGTCATATTGGCAACGTATACAATTTGTTTATCTACGCGTGGAAACAAGAATGATGTTTTGGGCTGCTTTGATCATTTTTTTATGTTTTTCAAGTCTCTATAAGATTTGAAGTAGAGCATTCAAGAGCTCTTTATAAGTGAGTAAATCCTTTACTTTTTAAGTTTAATTTGTTTCTTTTGTATAATTTTCTAATTTGTGTTTATTTCTTCGCATTCCATGTATGTAGGTTTAAAGCATGTGGTGCATTGTACTAAAAAAATTTGACTTTTTCTTTTTAGTTTACTATAATTTTTCTTTCTTTATTTTAAGTTTTGGATCTTCAATATTTATTTTGGGCATTTCGTGTTTTCTTTTTAATGTAATTTTTCGGGTCTTAGTTTTCTGTTCGGATTCAGTTAGTTTTTGGGTTTAGTGGGTTTTTGTCAATCTGTGCTTTTGGTTTTTTAATAACAATTCGTTAGGTATTCGTATATGTGTGGTTGAAGGAGATAGTCAACCCTTCAATTTTGGAATAATCTAGCTTCACTGTCTAAAGCTTGTCACAACATTATAAATATATTTTATTTTCCATTTTCTGCCTTTTCAAACACCTTTTGAATTGTTTAAAAATATTTTCAATTTACATATATTATAATTTATCGGATTTTTTTAAATCTATTTTACTGTGAATTATAATTTCTATGTTAATTATATTATCATCATGCTATGCAGGGGCTAAATTGATGCCGATAAATAATGTTTGTGGGATGATTAGGGCTTTATAAGTATATATACACACATATATATATATGCGCATGTGTGTGTGTGTGTGCTTGCGCGTGCGTGGGTGCGAGCGCGTGTTTGTGAATACCAAAATCTAATATTCGCTTTTTTTTTATAAATGATATAATTTGCTTTCTTTTTAATTTTTGATTACATTTTATAGAAAATTCCTTTTTGCAAAACATTATCTAGACTTGGCCGAATCGGGATTTGAGTAAGGTTAAAAATTAGACAATAAATTTTAAAAAAACTCTCAATATAACAAGTGCTCCATATTCAATACCTAAATACCTCACAGATTTAATAGATATTTTAAAATTGTTTCGCAGTTTTATATTATAAAAAACTTTAAAATTAACATTTCAATGATACAGCTGAATTTTAATTCGTGAATTGCTATGAATATTTCTGCATGAAGTTAACATACCCATGTGAATTACTGAACAATCAAACATTTATTAATGTATGAAGTCTGGCTATTAAATTATGAGACTAAAGCTGCTACAGAAGAAGTAGGCATGCGCCAAACGCCCGCAAGCATCAGCTATTTAGTATGAAGCTTTCTCTTTTGAATACGGTGTCTTTCGTTTCTGTAAGCCAATTGCTTCGTTTACATTAAATTTTTTTATTTCGCAAAAAAGAAAATAATGATAAGTAAGATTGTTTAATTGTAAGATTGAAAGTAATGATTGTTTTGAAATTTCGCATAAAACTTGCAAAATATCTACTGAAACTTATAATTTATTGAAAGAAATATATGACAATGAATATTTATCGAGTGCACTTGCTTGAGCGGTTAAGCGTTTTCAAGGCGTGGCCGAGAGGATACTGAAGATGTTTCACACCCAGGATGCTCTTCCACGTCAAAAACGGATGAAAATATCAAAAAAATCAGTAATCTGATCCAATCTTACCTTCGGTTAAGCAATCGTGCGATTGCTGAGACTGCAGAAATTGATTAATCATCCGTATAGTAAATTTTTCCACCAAGACAATGCGCCATCTCATTTCACATGATCTGTCTAGAGGTTTCTAGCCAAGCACAGCCTTCCAGTGTTAGACCATTCGCAGAATCTTGAGCCATGCGACTTCTATATGTTTCCTGAGGTGAAATCTGTATTAAAAGAAACAAGATGTGAGTCGTTGAAGCTGTCAAAGAGTAAGTGGCACGTGAAGATGACTTCCAAGCAATGGAAGATTCGCAGGGAGCGTTGTAGGGATAGAGGAAGGGTGTATATTGAAAGTGGTAATAAGTATGCCATCAAAATAAAATGTTTTTCAGCTTCAGTATCGTTATTTAATAGCAAAACCTTTTATATCATACCAGAAATACACTTTCTAAGTTAAACTTTATAAGAGTAATATTTGGCAGATGAAAGCAATATTTTTTATTTGTAGCAATCGCATAAGTAAATGAAGCCTTTTCTGTAATATTTTAAAGTAAGTATTAAATTTGGGAAATTTATCAAGATCTATAAATTTAAGAGTACAGGCAAAATAAAAAAAATCATTTTATGTTTCGTTAGAACGATTCAATGCACATTTACTTTTAGCTCCAAGAAAATGAGATAAATAAGTGATATTTTTTCCAGAAAAGTGTTATTTGCTATTTAGCTTAGAAAATCCAAAATTTTGTTTTACTTAAATATTAAATTTATTCAGACGAGAGTGAGGTAGATATTAATAAATTTATATAAATTTATGACGTAAAGGCAAGAACAAGGATGCGCAAGAGCATTTTCGTATTTATTAATTTTCACATATCAAAATCTATGACTCTGAGAACCGCTCGTGCTAGAGTGAAAATAAGCATCCCGGAATATGATTTCATAAAATAATGAAAAAAGTGCTATAAATTACAGTGTATTTGACATGCAGATATTTAATTTGATAAGGAAATAAGTGCACTATTTCTCAGATATTTTCAACACAATTTGTTTTTTTTTTTTTTAAAAAAATTCATATAAATGAAGAATAAAAACAGTATCAAAATAGTTATTCAAATTATTAAAAATTGCTCATTCATCACTTATTGATTGTAAGAATTTATTTTAACGAGGCAGCTTTCTTTATTTAGTGCTTTATATTTGCACCAAAGAAAAGAAATTGTAATGCTGTTACTTTAACAAACAGTATTAAAACTATTTATTATTTGAAAGCTAATTGAACAAATGTAGCTATTTGTGCTTATTTGTTAAGTAGATAATTTCATAAAAAAAAAATTCTGCCTCTTGTAATTCTTGAAAATTTGAATTGAGGGAAATAAAAAGTCCGAATTATTTTTGATGAATATTATTCTCCATAGAATATTTTAAATGAATGATTTATATCATAATTTTTCCCTAGAAACATTTGATGATAAAGTTAATAGGAGTGATTGCGAAAAAAATTTCAGTCATTTTGATTTCTCCAAAGAAACACCGAGTGATTCTTTGTGGTGGGAAATTTGCTTCGAAACTTTCCTGTATACTGTCATTCTCCTGACAGCTCTGATGGGAGACTTTTGCGTTATCATGACGGTCATTATTGACCGTTATATGAGGACTGTTATGAACTTCTATTTGGTGAACCTTTCTGTCGCCAACCTGTTACTAAGTGTTTGCTTCATGCGGATTCCACTAAGCAATAGTATCACTAAGTCAGTCAACTCCTTGGAGTTGATTTGCAAGCTAGATTCTTACATACAAAGTAAGTGTTGCAATTTTTTTAAATTCCATCTCGTGTTTTATGAATAGATAATGTAATAAATACTCCTTAATGAAAATAGATGTGTATGAAAACAGCTAATTATTTCAATTAAATGTCAGTATTCTTAAAATTGCAATTAATATTTCTAATGAAACAGAGCTAATTTTTGACAAGTCCAATCTCCTAGACCATTTTTGTCTTCTCTAGAAATTTTGGATGATAGTTAACGCTAGTAAAACGTTCATCGTTTCAGAATTCAAATAATATGTTCAACGCTAATTTTATTTTCGTCTGGTAAATATTAAATTAATGCTCTAAGTTTATCATTAAGTTTTGAAATATTTTTCAAGAGTGATTCGATTGTCACCATTAAATATTGATAGCAAATGTAGTAGCCATTGGTCTTGTTAGTGAGAAAATACTTTGTTCATTGGATTTTGATGAAAGCATTATTATTATACCCTGAATAGGTTGTTAATTCATAAAAAGTTAAAAGTATGGCAGGAATGGCTGTATGAATAACAATTTCATAAAGCTGAACAAATACATAAAATGTGATAAATAAATAATATTGTATGTAATGATAAGAATGTAAATAATACTTGTGTACTCTATTTTTATGTTAAAAATGGCTATTAGAAAGAGAAACTATATTTATGGGGCAAACATAAATGAAATTAAGATAAAAATATCCCGATAAACGCTAATTCGTGGATAAGTAAAAAATTTTTAATTTTGCCTATAATAAAAATGAATGTTTCTATTGAGTTCTAAAATAAAGTGCATTTTGTTTAAAATAAATGCTTTGTGCGTGATATAATAAAACAATACACACAACTTATTTTAAGATACTAATTTAGAAATAACAAAAAGAAATTTATTGCTTTTGATCTTCTGTCGCTCTAAAGTTTCCTTATGAGAAAGCGATATGTCTAATCCCCTTTCTGTGCGTGCGTACTTCTTGAAAAGAATAGCTTTTTGAATAACTTATTGCTCTCGTATAACTTGAAAAGAATAATTTATAAGCAGTAATAATGAACTAATAAGAAACGAGATATATTTAAGACGGATGTTTCACAAATAATCTTTTTATAAAGATTCAGTTTTTTGCTTCTTTTAGCCACCAAGGGGGTGGGGAAATGTTTTAGTTAACTTTAAAAAGTTGGAGCTGATTACTTATCAAAATTGTATAGTGTTTTGGCGTACACCAAGAATTGAACTTTTTGATTGGAATGAAAAAAATAAAAAATATATAAAAATTGAATGTTTTATTTACCTATCGAATAATGAATTTTCTTAAATCATATGTAATCAGGATTCAAGAAATGACTAACAACGAATAAAATTATTCAGAAATTTAAGGCAGTTGTAAGACAGCAAATCATTTTGTTTCAATAATTTCATACTTCTTACTTTTAATTTGGCTTTTTTCATGAAATATTTTGGAGTCAAATGATGTTAATTTTGACTTTTCATTATTTTATTATTATTAACCTTTTAAGGACTAGTAGTCGCGCCCAAATGGAACAGTGTCTTAAAGGACGGGGTTGGTCAGGAAGGATGCTCAATTCTAGTTGTTGGAGTCCATAACCCTCTCGGGCTTTAATCCCCGGTTTTATTATTTCTTAAAAGATGAGGCAGAACTTTGGTAATATGCTTTCCTAGGAGTTAGAGAAAATAGTAGGTATAAGTTAGAAATTAAAAAAAACATGAAAGTTCACGAGCAATGCTTGATATTTAATTAATTAAAATAATATCTTACGAAAATAGGCTTAATTGCATAGTTAAGATTTTATTTCAAAAGGTTGTAAAAATTAAATATATGATTTATAACTTGTTTTTATGAGTGATCATTGGTGAATTTATTTGAGTTGGAAAAATTGTATATTATTTTGTGTTCTTTGACTTAAAGAAATAATTTATTTTAAGTTACGTGAAAAAATCATTTAATGGATGGGTTATTAAATGAGGCTATTTCGTTAAACGTTACTAAATTTAGAGTTCTCGTCGGTAGAAATATCCTTCTTATTCGTTCAGTCTGGTGGATTTAAAGGATCAGTGGCTTCTCTCGTGTTTACAAGAGGGTGGATTCCTATTGGATGGTTGTTATCTTTGTGGGTGGGTTTTCAGATTGTCTGTGATTTTTGTGTCGAGAGATATGAAATGAGAAATTAATCCAGTAGTATTTCGCGAGGTCTATGGAGTAGTTGATTATTTCTGATGGGGGTGTATTTTTCTATAGCTTGTATTTTGTTCTGTTGGTGGAGGTATCAATATTTTGGAAGAATTTTCTGGAAAGTTTTTTAATGAAGGTTTTAAGGGAGGGGTATTTTATAGATTTTCTGATATCTGCATTTCGCATGAACCAACTAGTTTTAACTATTGTGCGTAGGGCTACTGATTGTGGTATTTCTAGTAAATCTAGGGTTGTGTCTACACTGTGAGACCAGCCTGGACAGACATAAATCAGGATAGATCAAATTATCTGAGTATTGGTCGGGAAGTCGACCATGGAGTTCTTTCCCCTCTTAACAGCTTTCGGAACGCCATTGAGCTCATAAATGTCAATCACTCCCCCCCCCCTTTCTTGTATTCAGAGGGTAGGGAGATAGGCCTCCTTTGTACACGTTTATCGAAAAATCCCTTTTCCCCTTTTTGTCTCAGTTTGCATCAGCAAAACGAATCCTTCCTTACATGTAAATTTAGGAAGAATGTGTGCATTAAATATTACATTGACAAATGGTGTCATTTTACGAAATTGAGCTGCATAATTTTGTAAAATGATAAGAAAATAAATATGTCCACCAAATATGTAATCACATAAGATATGCATTCCAGAAAGAAAAGAAAAACATCATCTTCAAATAAATAATTAAAATTTTAATTTTTTCTCAAAATATTTTAAAATTTCCACTAAAATAAATTTTAGAATTTTGAAGTGATATTTTTCTAAATTTCTCAGGATTGTTTTTTGCAAGTTTGGGCTTGAGTTTGGTTTTAACAGTGTTATTTACAGATTAGTAATTTATTTTAACAGACGCTACAAAAAAACCCTAAAAACAGTTACATTTAATTTTACAGATTTAAAAAAAATAGCTATTTAACAAAATCCCTATTTCATGCATAGAATTATCGAACAATTTATGCAAAACAATCTGAAATAATTTCGATACCTTATGCTGATTACAAAATTTCGTTGGCATAGTAAATGCATGACTGTCGTGAAAAATTAAGAATCTAAGAAAAAAGAATAAAAAATTTTGGAAGTCAATGAAATAATATGGCATACTCTGTGAAAAAAAATTAAAATAACACGCTAAATAATACAGTTAGAAATATGAAAATTGCTTATATATATTTATAAAAGTTCTGTAACTGTGTAATAAAATTTGTTTCGAATTTTTTTTCATTTTTAGGGTACCGTTTTTCAATAAATTTGCATGATTAAGAAATTTAAAAATGTTTAAAATATATTCTGAGACAGCATTCAATTCATTCTTATTTGATAGTTTATTTACGTAATCGTGGTGAAAAATTAAATCTTTATCAAATGTTTCAATTACGACTCAAAAAAAAAAATTATTTTTAGTTATACTCCAATACAAAAAGGAAAACGAATTTTATTTGTAACAAAATTAAAAGATATAATTGAATGAAGTAAGTGTTAGAAAATATAATGTACTATGCTCAGTTAAATGAGTGCTGAATTTCTTCGAACTGTTGAAAATTTAAAAGCTTTAGAAAACATGAGCTGTTATACAGTAATTTATTTATACCAATAATTCCAAGAAAATAAACGAATATTACAGATGTAATTAATTTTTCAAACTAATGTATTTTCCTCATTTGTATTAATTTACAAAATGATTGAAATTGTGTTAAGTCTTTTTTATTGATATTCAACTCATTGATATGCTGTTAAAACTTCGAAAGAAATGGAAAACATTAAAACAGAAACTAGCAATACCTACATTTTTTTCCTGTTTTACTCTTCTAAAATCTTTTAAAAACAAGTTCGTATAAGTTCAATTTAATTTTTAAACACAAGAAAAATACAATTTTTGTTGTAATAGGAAATTTTTGTGAGAGCTTTCGTTGCTTATTTTAGCTCTAAAATTCTGGTGAGTGTCACTATGACTTTATCATAATTAGAGAAGTTGCTTGCAAATAAAACATGCTACTTCTATTCTAAAAGAAAAAGCTTTGAAAACTAAAAACGGCATACTGTCATACTTGGTTGTTAAAATATTTTAGTGGAAAGAAAATGTTCACGTATTTTCTTTTCTTCCGTTGCAAACATTAGAGTTAAAACTTATACGTCAGATAAAACGTCAATCAACCTTTTGTCTTCAACCTTTCTAAGTCTATCTATCTGGATCTTTAAATCTTTGTCTCTTTGGGGATGTGTCTAAGGGGTAGTGCTGGTATCAATCTCCAAAGGGAAACGGGATAAATGCTTTTAGGGGCACTATTCTTTAGAAAATGTCGCATTCCCTTTCGATTTCATTATGGTTATATATGTTAGACTTGTCTGCAATTCCTAGTCATCGTGGGTGTCCACCTTATACCTCCATGAAACCTTAAATTTTTAAATATATGTTTGAGACTAAAGATTTTTTTGACTGTGTGTTTCAGTCGCTTCTTGCGAGAGAAACTTTTCAAAGATTATTAAAACCAATCTTTGATGAGTAATGAATCAAGTAAAAAATGGTTCGGTCATTCTTTTCATTGAAAATGTAGAAGCCGAAATGATTAATTTTAATGAAGGTTTAAAAAAACTTAAGAAGTTAAGGTTTTATCTTTTTTAATGGCTGAAGAAATAAAAACATTTTTAAAACGTCAAAAACGGCAGATTAATGGGCTTCTTTAAGTATATGTTTATCTACTACATGTAATTTTTTTTTTCTTTAGTTTTAAATGTTTCTATTTTCCAAATCACTTTAACCATTTAATTTTATTAAATAAATGTTTATTATATATTTGAGATGGAATTGTTATGGAGATAATTGTAATAATGGGATATCAGGGAGCTTTCCACCTGATCTTCAATAGCTTAAGATTCTCTTCTAACATTATTATCCTTCGTGATAAGAGAAATGTTATTCTAAGAATTGAGTTGATATTCGAATTTCTTTTATTATTATTATTATTATTATTTTATTTTATTTTAACATTCAAAATTCTGAATATTACTCTTGCATTTAAGCAATATTTTCTATATAACACACCCAAAACATGCTAATGTCAATGAAATTATTTATAAAAAGCAAACAATTGAATTCATCACGAATAACTTTTACATAAAACTGTTAAAAAGAGCAGCTAATTTTTTAAAAAAATATATATTTTATTTATTGATATATAGACATTGGGTGCTTATAAAGAATGGCGGTTTTCGCCGAGTTGTGAGTTTGAGCCTACTAAAGACCCGCCCGCCTTGTAGCTGGGGCTGATGCGCGTTAAATCTATTGGAGTCCAAAGTCCTCCCTTTGACGAGGCGTGGAAGATAGGAGAGATTGGTCCCAGCTCACACACACACACACAGGTGTCATCCTCGTCATTTGTTAGATGTTCAAAGTTACGAGGTCTGTTTCCAATACTTCTTGTGTAGCTTCTAGTGCGACGTTAATAAGACCAATTAGTCAATCATCGTTGATTTGAGAAAATCGTAATTTTATTGAATATCTGTAACATTGATATTTTCCAAGCATTTTTTTCTTCTTTTCCATAGAATTTATCTCTTAATTATAAAGAATAATATTTATTTGAATTTTTGAAAGAGTTATAATGTTATATATTTTTTGAACAATTTCAACCTTAATTTCAAAATAAACATTTCAACATGTCTGAATATGATTACATGGATGAATTTGATACCTATAAACTAAATTTAGAACGTTTGTAAATTTTTAATATTTTTACTAAAGATGATAAAATTGAAATGCATGATCACGCTACATATATTTAGACATGTTTCAGAATAGCTGATCTTTGACGAAATCGAAACATTTATTTTGTTAATGCAGTGTTTTGTAATATGTTCAGAGTACAAGTTTCAAGCAACGTCTTAAAATATTGCAAAAGAAATAATGCTGAGATAGTTGAAATTTCCCCTCATAATTACACCTATATTCATGCAGTAAACATTTTTTTTTTTTTTTTTTTTTTTGCATATCATGGCTTTTCACAATTTTCATATGTATAAATTATTAAACTGAATAAAAATTAAAGCTATACATGACTTATTCCTCCCTTGCTATATATAATTTATTTCTGGTATTATTCAAAATTCAATTATAATATGTATATATATTAAACATAATTTTATTGATTGGAACATTTTCTTTCATTGATCAATAATTTATTGAGACTTTTAGATGCTAAAAACTTATTTACACTTCTGAAATAATCAGCAAAGAGATTTTGTGAAGTCAGAATGTCCATGTATTAAACTATGAAATAGAATATAATATAATTTGATAATTATATCATGTACTGTGACCACTGCCTACTATAAATATTGCTAAATGATATAATTATAACAGTTTTTTTCCCGATTATATTGCATGTGAATAGAATAATTTTTACTGCACGAAAATTCTAATTATAGTATTAAAAATAATTCAAGGAAATTATAGGAAAGAACATGACTTTTTTTTTTTTTTTTTTGAATATATTTTTGAAAGTTTCTTGAATTGAAAACGGAGTGATAATTGTATTTCAAGGACAGCTTCCCCTAAAAATGGGAGAATCATTGGTCTTCGTAAGCCGTAAGCATCCCCACTGCTCAGCTGGTTAATAATACTCTGCCCGGTCCTTTGTCAGACAAGACTTACAACTGTCAATCATTGACATGAAAGTAGGTAGGCCATATCGTAAAATCTCCCGTCCTCACCATAGGTTTCTTCTCGAAAGTGCCCGTCCTCAAAAGGTTAAATTCAAACAAAACTATTTCATGTCTTGCAAACAAAAAGAGTCCCTTTGGTGCGAAATTGTTTCTTTGAAACACATTGCATAGAACAATTTACTTATTAAATTCCTACTATTAGCTCACACACTCGCTATATATATATATATATATATATATATATATACATATATCTTGTACAAATTTTCAATCGTTAATAAAATACTTTTTATTCATCCACTCAAGTTCAAATACATTTTTTTTAAACTTGTAGTGAATGGCACTTGATGTTAATACAGTTTTTTCAAATATTAATTCATTTAATTAAATTTATTTGGTGATAATGTAGTTTAACTTAACCCCTTAGTGCGATTTCAAAAATTGCCAAATTTGAAGATTTTTTTTTTGGTTGAACGTTAAGTCCACGAAGCGGACCAGGGAACCACATTTGGCAATATAACACCAAATATTTCTTGTCACCAAGGATGGTTGGACTAAACTGCATTCCAACCATTTAATTTACCGGATGACTTAAGAAACAAGCCATTGCTTCCAATATGTCATTTGTCTTACAATGGCAAAGTTGGTAAAGCGTAGGCGAATCTTAATGCCTTCGAATCGAATGTCGTCGAAGCATAAAATTTTCTTATTTGATTTTCAAAAAATTAATTTTAGTTTTATATGGGAGAAAAAAATTCTCTTTTATAAGATATTTAGCAGGATATAAATTTAGGAATAAATATCGTCAGTGATGAAGTGTGTAGATAACTGAAAAAAAAATTTTCTTTTCGCCCTCAATATTGTGATTCTGTAATATCTATATACATATTCATATTAATTGTAATTATTTAATAAAAAGTAACTAAAATAATTTTTTTATTACTTGTTTTTTCATTATTATTGAAATTTTGTGCTTTTGTACAATTTTTTCAATTTATTAGGAAAATAGGCTGAAGATGGCACCTTTCTAAGGTCCTGTTTGTTATCAACAGTTTTCACTCGTTAAACTTTCTCTTTATGTTAAGGCAACATGCATGGGATTTCCCTTATTTAATATTATTTATTTTCTCTTGAAATCCCTCCTCTTTTGGCAGAAAATTTCGAGACATTACAGAAAAGTAAGGACTCCCCTTTCTAAACAAGTGTTCATTCATTGAGAGGGGAAAAAAACCACAAGATATCAAAGAAACTTTACAGTCTTTTTGATTAAAACTTAAGGCCGCTTGACTAGACGCTTAGTGAACAATTCTGTTCTATCCGAGTGCCTTCGAGAAGTCCCGCCCTCTTAAAATATTCTCTGTGGAGCTGATCAATGGAACTGATGCGCCCTGGGCTACTGGCGTCGTCTCATTAAGTCAGAACTTGAAGATTTTGCGTTCTGAGCCTTTCACTGTCAACAAAAATAGAAATATTTATATAAAAATAGCTATTCCACAAACAGAAATTATTTTCTAATAAGTTGAAGGAGTAAATTTAACTACACTCGTGTTCACAATTAAGAGAATTTGCATATATTGTAAAATTTCATGAAAAGAATTGAACGAAATGTAAAAATACTGCTTCCAAACAAAGATGCAAATCTAGTACTTAGAATACGTATGCGTATAGGTATGTGTGGACAGAACTGGCCGAAAAACTGGATTTTTAAGCGCGTGTGCCAAAATCCTCATTTCGTACGGCAGCACATTTCGGCGAATTTCTTGGTAATTTTTTTTTTTTTTTTACAGTAATCGTTTAAATTAAAATTCAAATATTAGAACTGAGTGTAGATGACAGGGTGAGGTGGCGAATTGTGGGTAGGCTAGAAACAGGCCAGTTTCAAATCCAGATTTGCAGAGAATTCGATTTAATACCCAGCGTCGTGTTGAACTTATGGAAACAGTTTCAGGATATCGGATCTTTCGAAAGAAAGCCCAGGCAATATCGTCCAAAAGCCACGACGGCCAGTGATCGACACAGGGATGACACAGCTTCTCAGGTCTCTCTTGAGTTGTATGCAGCCCCAGGACCCCAATTTTCAAGGGTTACTGTTTCCAGAAGACTTCATCAGAGAGGGCTGTTTTCAAGCAGACGTCTTGTTTGCGTCCCACTCAGTTCTGCGAACAGGAAAGTCTGCTTAGTCCCTAACAGCTCTCTAATGTCCGAGAAATCGACCATGACGACAGCGTAGGTTTGATGGTTTAGGTCGGCATCATGATGGATGGTCGCACACATTTCCATGAAAGAAGCACTGTAACTCTGAGAGGTATAGAGATGAGGTCATGGAACCCTATGTTCGATTTTTCAGGGATACAATTGGTCCTGGTTTTCATTTAATGGATGACAACGCGAGGCCACAAAGAGCTCATCTGGTCGACGAATTTATGGAAAGCGGGGATATTCACCGGATGGATTCCTCCAGATCTCCAGACATCAATCCTATAGAGGATGACTGGGACGCTTTGGGGAGGACAAATGCATTCCACATCGCCCCTCTGAGAACCATCCAAGACCTGAAAACAGCTTTGCTTAACGACTGGGTCAATTCCCATATGAACTCATCAACTCCCTTACTTCTAGCATAACATTACAGTGCGAAGCTTGTTTATCTGTAACAGGGTAGCATAACCCTACTAACCCATTTTTTTTTTGTTCTATTCTGTAGCTGCAGTTTTATATCTTGTGACGTAATGAGTGTTACGCACAATCGTGCTGATGTATTTAAACTGTTGAATGGTTATTATTATTTTTTTGTATTATATCAATCCTATGTACAAACCAAATTTCATTAAAATCTGGCCAATGGTTCTAGAGATAATCAACCAAATTGGAAAATTCTCTTAATTTTGAACATCAGTGTAGTTTTAAATTGGAAAAACACACTTAAGCCGTTCACGTTTATTTGATCATCTTAGTTCTTTCACTTCTTATTGTTCGTTCATACACTCAATGATACTTTTCCTTTTACACTACTTTCTGAATAGTGAAAAGATTACTCATTTATAATAGAATCATCTTTTAAAATTATGATTTTACTTATGTTATTATTATAATTATGATTTATAAAATTATGATTTACATAGATTTTATTTGTTCTAGATTATGTGATGAAACTGGAGATAAGAAATAATATTTCGAATGATGAATAGGAGAGGCAGCATTCGCCAATGTTTGTTAAAAGAATGAACGCAATATATATATATATATATGTATTATTGTGTGTTAGTGTGTGTGTGTGTGCGTGAGTGTGTGTGTGTGTGTGTGTATATATATATATATAATGAATGCAAATATATATATATATATATATGTTTCCTCCATATATATATATTATATATATATATATATATATATATATATTGCGTTCATTCTTTTAACAAACATTGGCGAATGCTGCCTCTCCTATTCTTCACATGTGTGTGTGTGTGTGTGTAATGATCTAACCGGCTTTAAATGAAACATAATATCATCTTTATGTTCGTAAAGCAGTCGAAACTAATTTCAATTTTACTGAATTTTTTTATTGTACTGGAGGGAGAGACCATTTCCACTACGCAGTTGGGTACATCATTAGACAAGGAGAGAAGAGCAGTATTAAAGAGAGCGTTTTTTGTTGTGTTTTTGTTTATATACCAAGGAAAATTCCCATGAGACGTCAGAAGCACGTGGTATGATGGAGGGATTTCTGGGGAAATACTATAATAGACAGGGAATTAAAAGGGATTGTTTTTGACAGATTTATAATTGGTTTAAGCGGAATTAACCCCTTTTAAGAGCGCGTGATGTAATAAATAAAAGGATACTATGGAAGGGAATCAGGAAATACGAATGAACTCTTTACTTTTAAAGGAGAGAATGAGTAAATTTAGTAAATTAAATTATTAATGCGAGAAATTAATAGGAATTAAGTTAAATCATTACATAAATATGGTTATTTCTCTTTGCATTTTCTATAAACTGCGACATTCTATAATAATAATATTTGAAACAAGAAAATAAACATTTATTAGAGAAAATTTTCAAAACCGTCATTTTTAATAATCTTATTTCCCTTTGCTAATTTATTTATTTTAATGTGAGTTTTCTTAAATCTAGTTTTTTGTTAAGGAGTTTTTATTTTTGAATCTTTAAAAGCTATGGAGAATGTTTGCAAGTATACCAAAAATTTTAATTTTTCATTTAATTCAAAATAATAATAATTTTCTACTGATTTCTAATCCAAATAGAATCAAAACTGAATTTTTACTGTTTAATTTTACTTTTAAGTTTCAAACAAATTTATTTTATTTCATGAACCAATTTTAAAATTTGTGCGTTATGAATAGATATTAATAATAATGAAAAAGAATTTACAAAATATGAATAATAACACTGGGGGCCACAAATAAATTGACGTTTCTCAGAGAGCTCTGTAGAGAGATTTAATCGAAAGAATTGCATCTCTTGTAGTAGGAAGATTAAACAAGAAAGGGAGACGAAGGATTCAGCGAAAACTGTTCCAAAAGTCACCAATTGGAGAATATGTGGCAATTTGTAATTGAAAAGAGTTTTAAAAGATGCAGGATTAAGACTGAAACAAAACTACCACCAATCTAGAACATTCAAAGTTCGAAGATGTGTAATATTACTGAGTACCTCTCCCACAGGTGGGAGATACCTCCACATCAAAGCTATTGAGTAGGAGAAAATTAAGAAGCTTACGTAAATATTAGAAAGATGTAAATTGATACGAGGAACAATGTACACGCCCGCCGAATCTGGCGCGTAAAGCAATGCCGGCTCCTCCCGGTCGCCGTGGCTGCCGAGCGGGAATATCGTTTAGGCAACCTCTTTCCCTGGCTGCTCTGACCCAAATGAGCGGGTACATGGGAAGGTGGGGAAGGCATGGGGAGAACTAGAACATTCAAATCAGGTTCAATGTGGCCGCCATTTTTGTGGGCCACATATTGTATTCTGTTCTCAGCATTCACAATAGCAGAAAGTAACATGTGAGCAGGAATCTCCGTAACAGTCCATGATGTATTATCCTTCAACATACAAGGCTGCGATATTTTCTTGTGCTTTGTGAACTATCTCTGTTCCGACCTCTTCGATTGTATTCCGTGGTACGGGTCCTCTGCCTGGTTGAAGTTTCAGAAACCTTGTTTTCTCAAACTTCTTACACAACCACTGCTTTTAAACCATTAATTGACAAAGGATCGTTACCTTTAAGCATTTTTTGTGCTTTCTAAAAACACGACGAGCAGTTGAAGAGTTGCACTGAATGAGGTAAAAGAATTTGACAAGAAACGGTAGCCTCGACTAAAAAAGGAAACATTACTGCACTTAACTTTGAATCTGTTAAGTGCTTTGACTATCACTCACTTGGAATAATTTAGTGTGAGCTGGATTGCTTGACATCTAATAATTTCACCAGACTTTCTGCATTTACAGGTTCTTTATTATGCGTGCATCTTCTAGCAAGTCAGTACAGCGAGTGAAAAAAATGGTTATCAACTAACTACGTTTGAAGCAAAAGTACAGTTTGGTTCACAATTAACATACATATGCTGTTAATAGAGATTTATCAATAAAAATACAAAAAAAAATGAATTAAAAATTATGAGGATAATTTTAAAAATTAATAATAATTGCATTTAAATAAAATAAGTTTAACATTTATTCAATAAATTAATTTAATTTCTGTTCTAAAACCTATCAAGCATGCTTCAGCTGATTTTCTAAAACAACGATAAGGTGCAATACATCTAGTAATAATAAACTGTTGTTGGCATCTCTAAATCCAATTGTTTGAAAAGCAGCACCTAGTAGTTCAAAGCACTGTACCAGAGGATGCTTAGAATTTGAAAAAGAACTGCTGCTTTCTTTGGGACTCTATAAATGAGTGCAGATGAAGACTTTTAGTATTCAGTTAAATTTTCTCTTTTTAAAAATTGTTACCATGAACGAAAAATTGACCAAAAGTGCAAAATAGAAGTTATTTCATTTTCAATATTAGTTCTACTAAACTCTCTTTTAATTACAGTACCATACCCTCTCTGAGTGGTGACTTTGGAACCATTCAGCCTGATCACTGTCTTTTTAATCTTCGTACACGACATTTAGACAGTCTTGCTAATGGGTAGCTGTAGAATCTGGTTTAATTATTGCCACCCAGAAACGCTAAATTTTGCTTACATTTCTAATTCCCCTATAAAGAATGTTGCAGTCGTCAGGATGCATGTATATCATCATGTCTTGGATAAGTATTCAACGATATTTTGCTAATTGAAATTGATATCTAGTGAATATTTGACATTAACACCAGTTTGAATTTATTTAACATAGAAGTGGTCGAAATTCTATTTGCAATTGTGTCTTTATTTAAATTAACATCTTATTGTTCTATTAGAAAGCGGAGAGAAAATGGAAGCTGGGATATAAATTTAAATATTTAACGCCGTTTTATTTGTGCTTTATTCATTTATTCCTTTTACTATTAGACCTTAGAAATAATTCCATAGGATCACATGTTTAATAATTAAAAGCAGCTACTGGAATTTAATTAAAATATATTGTATAATATATCTATTATTTGTAAGTTTCATAAACAGAACTTAATATGTTACACTAATTTAGTAATAAAGGTACTTATGGGAAGCATATTTAGTTTATAAACCTTGATGCAAAATTAAGAGCATAAGTA
>BMAW01087001.1:0-18773 GCA_019974015.1 Nephila pilipes
ACACACACACACACATATATATACTGAAAATAATTGAAGTATATTAAAACTATTAAAAGGAAAAAAAATATAAAACTATTAAAAGGAAAAAAAATAAGTAGGTTTTTTTTTTAATTTCAGATAAAACTTACAGACCTTATACATAATTGTTTTTGGTTGTAGAAAAAGTAAAAGGAAAACTAAAATTATTTTAACTGTAGAAACCAAGAAAAAAGAAAAATTGCACCACAAAACAGTAAAAATAGAGCACAAATACCTGAAAGAATATTTTAGCAAGATATACTTTAGAACAAGTATAAGGAGATTTTAAGCGATTATAATATTTTGCAGTAAGAGTGTTTAAAATTTAATTGCCTCTAATCCCACAAGCCTTCAAACTATTTTTGTTTTTTAGTAAAACTAAACAGCTGAAATCAGTGAATTCCCTTCCAGCAAGAACTTCAAATTAGTCCTGAGTCTGAACTAGATTCTATATTTACTCTCGATTATAAGCCCCTTCCTAAAATAAAGAGGACATATTTCATGTATCTTGCCAAGATATGCATTACGCCTTTTTTCAAAATTGTTTAACTTTTTTTTTATTTGGGTGGAGGAGAGTTGAGGAACATGAAAGTTTCATCGTGCATATTCTTTTTCCAAACAAAAGAATAATGCGTATTTAGAAAATAAATTCAGTGACACACAAATTAACTATAGAATTACAACTCTGCGTAAAAAAATAATTTTAAAACAACGAAAATTTCTTTTATATGTAGCTTACATAACCAACATACAGTAATAACATACACATACAGTAATAACATTTTATTATTGCTTATATTTATTTTATTTTTAATTGGAACCCATACTTTGTAAAGTCTTATCTTTACTATTACTAATTTTACGGAGTTCCTCTCATAATATACGTATTATTTATGAAATAAAATAATTTAAGAATTTTTATTATAATACACATTATGTAATTTCAAAAGGATTGTCATGTTATTAATTTATACTATAATATTAATTTTAAAATGATTCCAAATTTTGTTCAATCCTACAATAGTTATTAAATACATAATTATTTAGATCTGTTAAATTTTTAAGAAAATATATTAACAAATTTATTTTGAAAGAGAGTTTTGCAAATTTTCCCTAAGCCTGGGAGGGAGGTGTAAGCTCAGGTGTCGTCTTCGTCACTTGCCCGATGTTCAAAATTATGAGGTCCGTCGCCAATAGTCCTCGTGTTGCTTCTAGTGTGCTGATAATGAAACAAAACCAACTATCAATTATGTGTTCCGAAATAACAAAAGGTAAAAGTAGTTGAATTTAATGAAAAGTTAGATGAATTGATTTTGTGAATTAACATTGTACGGAGGCTCCGGCCGCGATCATGGCAACTCTTCCAGCGCAAATGAAAGGTAAGAATTCTTGTGCGTTTGGCTACTACTAAAATGTAATCCCATAAATCAAATAAATGTTACGTTTCTCAAAAAGTTAGGATTTTTTTTTTATTTCCTGTTTTTCTTTGTAATGACATTTGAATAAGTAAAGAAAAGAGAATAATGAATAATAGATAATTTTGACTTCTTAAAATTAGTTTAAAAGAATAAGCAATTCTTCCACATATTCCTTCCGTCCTCTTTATCATCAATAAATCAGAATACAGGGTATCCCATTCAGAAGGATTGATTAGTAAAAAATCGTTAAAAATCGATAATTCACGGAACGAATACTTAATTCCCGTAAATCGGAATTTAACGTCTGTATTTTATAATGAAAACAAAATGCAAATGCTACGCATGTATACGGCGTGTTTCGAAACTCATGGGAAAAAATTTAATAGGAAATAGAAAACATTTTAACAAGCCCTTTTCACCCTACAATAGATGGCGTTGTAATGGGAAGCATAATGCGCGAGTTTTCTAATACATACAGTAATTAGGAAAAGGATGTCATGTCTCCTGAAATCCGCATTGAAATGATGATGTATATGAAAACTCGCGCTTTATTCTTTCCATTACAGCGTCATCTAGTGGTTTATATCTTGCTCTCCGCCTACGCATTGTAGGGATAAAAATTGCTTGTATGGATATTTCCTATCACCCCTTAAATTTTTGCCCATGATTTTTGAAACACACTATATATTGAGAGTAATTTTTAATTTTTAAATGAGTTTTTTTTTCTGATTAAATTATATTCCATATTTGTGGAAGAGTAAAGAGCCACAATGCACGAATCTGGAGCTTGATAAACTCACATCATGGGATGGTGTTTGTCCATGACAGCCCTAAAGTGAATGTTTTGTGCTTAATATCATATGACCAGATTTGTGGACTTTTTTTTTTTTTTTTGTTGAAAAGAGAGTTGTAAGAGAAGTTTATCTCGATATATTGGATCAATTTTTTTTTCTACATTACGTTTGGGTCACAATTGACTGTCGCCTGAATATTATCTGTGTCACTAAAGAATCCCATCTGATAGCGTACTGAATTTTTAAATTAAATCTGGTGAGTTACACTTTCACATTATGTTTTTATTGTTTATTTACCTGCTTTTAATTCCGTTCACTGACACACTTAATTTAGGTATTTTTGAACTGGACAACCCGTATATCTGCTGTATCTATGAAAATATCTTTATATCTTTATTAAACATCAACGTATATATAATAAATATATGTGTACTTGCTATAGAACGTTCCTCTATGTGACAAAAGGCAATTGATACCGACTCAAGTAGACTTCGTAACGAGCATGAATCTCATTAACATAATTATATTTACTCGGGAAGATATTTGCTTGTGTGAACTAATCCACTTAGATCCGTTCTCCATTGAAATGAATAATACTTGTCTCATAGTTTCAATTTCATTCAAGTTGGAATTGTGTAGTGATTTATGAAGGTCTCTTTATGGGTAGTGAATTGAGAGGCTTTTCATATCTCCATTCATAGCTGCGAACATTCTACATAAATTTTAAACTAATAATGAAATACTGAAAACTGTAGCAATGTATTTAATGAGGTGGTTTGACTGAGTCAGTGGGAAGTACGCCAATTACGTAAAATGGTATCAAGTACATTCGCTTAAATGTAAGCAAATATTGTTCAGTAATTATAAAAATCTGTATATAATCAGTAGCTGTTTCATTTTAGTAGAAACACGTGAATATCACATGTTAAGTTTATTCTTACTGGAAAAAATAATTATTGTGAACTTTAAATATTATTATTGGCAATATGTATTTAATATCAATCTTATCTATCGAATGAAACTTAATAAAAAAAACATACAACATTTTATTTTTCTATTAAAGTGAAATTTCTAACACAAATGAAATATTGCACAGTTAAATGATTTTATGTTGAAATATTTTAAGTAGATAATAAGTCCTTTATTTATTATTAACAGAAATTAAATTGTATAATTAACTTGCATTCTAAAAGTAGATTAGCGTTATTCATTTTGTGTTAGCTCTGTATAAAGCTTATTTCAAAGATTCTAATTTAAATATAATTATGGTCTTTGACATTTTGTTTCAGGCATATGTTATTTAAAGTAACGAAGATATACAATAATATTGTTTATTGTTTATAATATTGTTTATACAATAATAATATTGTTTATACAATAAAAAAATCATACACGAATCAAATCTTTCACAGTTAAAAGGTAATATGTTGAAATATTTTTTAATGTTAAGACATAAATAATTTTCACCATTACAGAAATTAAATGAAAGTTTTAGAAAACAAAGAAGTAAATATTACATTTTATTGGCAATTTTATCAATATCTCAGGTATTATTCGGAATTAAAAATATTAGTTTACTGTATATGACATTACTTTCCAATTATATGCATCTTAAATAGCAATGGGATTGTAGCATATTAACACTAGAAAAAGAAGGAACCAGGAAGAAAAATGCAAATTATTAAATACTCCTAGAAAATTGCGACAACTAATATTGCAAGAATTATGAGAAAATGGTGAATTAACTAGTAGTGAATAAATAGCAAAAACTATTGGAAAATAAAGAGTTGAGTATCATAATTTTAAAAACGTAATACACATCAGATATTTAAAAAAAAAGCTTTTGTCTTGATGATTTTATTTTTATTAGAATGATACATAACAACCGAGTTTATAAAGTGTATTTAATATTATAAAAATATTTACTGCAAATTGAACATGTATCATATATCTAAAAGTTTTACTAAATATTTTTTTATAATTTGCAATAAAACTCTCTTTCAATTATTTTTAAGTACCCTAAAATAGTATGATCATCAAGTTGAAGACCAAGATATATTTGATCCAGCATAAACAAGTGTTAAATTATAGAAAATAAGGCTTACCTACCCTTCTAATGTCAGATGTGGAATTTTAAAAAAAAACTGAATTTATTTTTGTTTATTATTATTATTGTTATTGCTTTATTTTTTATCAATGTTATTTTAAAAAGGTGTTTGATATTTGTCTTACACATCGAAAAATATATCCATGTTTTCAATACTATTCTCATTTTACTAAATATCTCTTAAATATCTAGAAGCCGAAATATTTCTCAAATAGAAAATAGGGTTTTAAGTAAGGTATTTTTGTACTAAATAACAATCATAGGGAAGAAAAATTTTAAAAATTATATAAATAGATCTTTCACCAACATAGAGCGTTAAAGTGGTATAATAAAAAATTTACGTTTCATAATTAAGACAATAGAACCCATAAACTTATATCTCTCTCTTCAAGAATTTTCTCCTTAATATTTATGCTTTTGTTAAATATTAATTTCTAATCTAGATAAAAAATTGTTTCTATTCTTGAAAGATAGAACACAATTTCGTAATTATGAGTAGACGTTGAATATTCGCGATTTTCCCTTCACTAACCTTGGGGATTTTAATTGAGATTGATTGCTGAAAATAACAATTTCTTCCCAAATAAAATGAAATGTGATTATGCTAATTAGAAGCAGGTGTAAATAAAGTGAAGTGAGATAGATATGACGATACATAAGCAAAGGGAAATTTAGAGGATAGAGGACGAGTGGGACTAGCGCTGAATGTATTGTCGCAAGAGATTGATGATATCAAGAGTTGTTGCTGGTGGTAACTGTCGCTGAGGATTTAGTAAGGCAAAATAACCTCAACTTTAAGGCTTTTGGCAAGAGTGTATTATTGTAATATTATTTGAATAGGTAGAATAATCCTAGCACCACCACCACCCCTCGAAAAAAAAAAGAGAGAGAGAATATTCATTAGATATTATATTACAGAAATTGGTAATTAAATAGTTGTGTTAGACTAGACTGGTATGTCCTTGTGTAGGCTATTGACTTTTAGAGTTCGATGTATTTGACTGAGTAATGGCACAAGAGTCGGTTAGAAGAAGGGCTTCGCTACAGGGTTAATCAACTTAAAAATCCCGATTTCTTTAATGTCATCATCATTATGTATTCCTATTTGAAATAATGGCATGTGTATCAAATTAATCTATTCATGCTCCAAATTCATTCGATTATAATCTTTTTTTATATATTCCTATTGTCTTTGAAAAATGAGAATGATATTTTAAAAGATAAACATGTGGTAATGAACTAATATCACTACTTAGTTTTAAATTTTTGATTAATTAATTAGTGAAAGAGATTACACAAGCAGACAATATCATTATTCTTTAATTTCAGTAGTAAGTTATATTATCTTTAATGCATTTCTGTCATAAGGGGAGTGTTGATACAAACTTGGTAAGCAATACAAAACTTTTTGATGTCTTATTGTGACATTTCCTTTGGTAAAATGTCTTGGAATACGAAAATATATATTCTTTATTATGAGAGTTTTTAAAATTAATAAGTAGTCCTAAAATGATAATATTAATGCTATTGGTTTTGCAATTTTATGTTTTATTTATACAATATTCTAATCCCAGTTAGTTGTATGAATCTAGTAGAATATGAACACACATATCTTCTTCTTAGAACTTAAAGTTAAGTGTTGCTGACTGTTCAGCCTGTTTATGTTGCATCGGAAAGGAAAATAATTCAATTTGTCAAGTGCTTCATTTCTGTTTTATTCTTTTATACATATGACACCTGATTCTTTATAAGACACTACGGGTAAAATGATGAAATTTTCTACAGGATAAATGATACTGGAAGTTTTCTTGTGGTGTGACGTAAGATTAGAAGAATAAAATACCAATTCGTCCCCTTGTCTTTTTATTTTCGATCCCAATTTTCAAGGTGTAGCACCAGTAGGTTTTGAGTATCTCTGTTACAAAACAACTTGTTAACCAACCTAATTTATGCAAACTGTGCTCATTTCTGAGCTTTCATATGTTATTATATGAGTAAAACCGCTATGTAAAATGTATGAGTAAAACCGCTATTTAAAATGTATGAGTAAAATCGCTCTTTTTAGAAAATATTTCACGAGATAATATGGACATTATTTTTTAATCTATGTCATGAGAATTTGTGATCATACTCGACCAACTGCACTATTTTTACTTTTATACTAATTTATTATATTACTTCTTGTAAAGGCAACGTTTTCAAACAGCGATATATAGTTTATTAAATTTAATGGTGTACTTATGTATTAATATTTAAATGGGTTTCATCTGGTGGCTGGTAGTCTGTCAATCAGTTTCCAGTTCGTGACGGCGGTTTCGTTTAGTCACTGGTTGATCACCAAGCTTAGTTGCAAGACCTCAGCATGTAATAGCAGGGCTGGTGCAGTAAATCTATCAGGCCCAAAGTCTTCTCCTTAGGCGTGGTGTAGAAGTTGGAGGGGTGGCCTCAGGTGTCGTCTCATCATGAAGAAATAAATTAAATATTTAAAGTTCCCAGATCATTAATTAACAAACTGTGGTTTCAAGATAATTGAATTTTGGTACATTAGAATGAAATGCAGGAAGTAATTATGCTTATTTGAAATGAATGCGTACGATAACCCAAGGCTTTAATTAAATTAAGACTTTTCCTTTTAAAATTGAATTACTATGATCAGTTTTAATTTTCAATGATTTTGAGATTTATTTTCATTATCTGACATAAAAAATATTTACTTAAAGTAGAAGGCATGAAGAGCTCTAATTATATTTGAAATTAGAAAATATCTTAAACATAGTGGATTTCTTTTTAAAATACCCTGAATGAATAAATAAAAGTAATAAGTTTTAAACATTTTTAATTTTTGAATTTAATTCCTTACCGATATGTGCATAAAAGACAAATTGCCATTGTTGTTAGAGAGTTTATTTGATTCATTCCATTTTATAGATTTTAATGAAACGAAATTTGAAGAAGGGGAAAATTTACTACTAAATCGTTTACCTGTTTTAATTCATATTAAGAAATTAAATAGACAGATATATTTTTAATTATCTTATCAACTTTCTATTATGTGCAGATCAAATCCCACTTTAACTCAAAGAAACGATAATTGGAATCAAACTATTGACAGCCTTTGGGACTTTATATCAAGTCTTAAATTTTGTTTTAAGCAAACAAACTTGAAAGTAAATAAAGTGATAATTATATTTCTCAATCTATTTTTGTATATTGAACTTTCTTAGAAATGAGCACTTTTGATATTTGATGTTGAAACAATTGGTTGATTTGGTTTGGTTTCATTTGCATTGACTGTAGAAACGCAGGGAAATAAGCGACAGTCTATTGAATTTCGGTCAAGTGACGAGGATGACTTTCCTAGTTAGCGCCTCTCTACAATTTCACAGTACATAAGAGACGTTAGGCCTCTTCTTCAGCGTGCATCCCAGCATTGCTAGATAATTAGTCTTTAGTGACGTCAAGGGATCAAACCCATGTGGTGGCAAAATGCACTGGCAGCAGGTCTGACCATGACTAGGTGTTTCGGCCACTGTTAGGCGTCTGTCTCTAAAAATATTCTTATTTCTTCTCTTTTTACTCAATACTCTCGTTTCATTGCATTATTTAGGGTTGATCAGCTACTTCTTCCATTTTCCAAGACTTGGCCTTTTTATTCAGTTCTTCTGTACTGGGTTTCAAGGTGTCTTTTCTATCCTGTTTCTTTCAGAAATAGGAAACACAAAATAACAACGTTGATAATCGGTAAATCTTTTCCTTTAGTTTTGTTCCATTTTAAGGGTAAATGGTAGGTTGTGCGACAGAGTTAAATATAGGCGGAAGCTATCTTATAAAAGAAGTAAATATATGAAATAGTAATGAAAAATAGCTGAAACCTAAATCATTACAGAAGATATCTTCTTCTAGTTATTATTATTTTCTTTTGCATAAATCAATTTATATTTTGTTTATATGCAAATTATCAATCTGCTATTATATTCTTAACTTCGTGTATTCAAGAGTTATAGTTTTCTTTTTAGTACACCTTTACTTCTTGTAAGGCAGCGTTTTCAAACAGCGATATAGTTTATTAATTTTAATGAGCCTTCTTAATGTATTTAAACAATTAGTTTCCTGCTCACAGTGGCTGCCAGTAGATCTAATCATGGTTTTCAGTTCAGCCCGGCGGCGGTTTTCGTTTAGTCGCTGGTTCGATCGGCTTGGTACAGACCCTCAATATGTAAAGCCAAGATGGTGCGTGTTAAATCTGTCAATTTGAAAGTCTTCTCATGGAAAGTGGTGTAGAAGTTGGGAGAGGGGTGCAGCTCAGGTGTCGATCCTCATCACTTGAAGAATAAATTAAATATGCTTGGGATTCCCAGATGTTAATTAACAAACTGTGGTTCAAGATAGTGCAGGTACATTGATAGAATGCAGAATCTAATTATACCTTATTTGAAATAGATATACGTGCTTAGGAGAGCTGAAAGTAAATTCAGGTTTTCCTTTTAAAGATTAGATTACTATGATCAGTTTTAATTTTCAAGCTGAGATTTATTTTCGTATCTGTATAAAAATATTTACTTAAGAGTAGAGGCATGAGAGCTCTAATTATATTTAGAAATTAGAAATATCTTAAACATAGTGCTTTTTAAATACCTAGATGAATAAATAAAGTAATAGTTTTAAGTGTTTTTAGATTTTTGATTTAATTCCTTACCGATATGTGCATAAAAGACAAATTGCCATTGTTGTTAGAGAGTTTATTTGATTCATTCCATTTTATAGATTTTAATGAAACGAAATTTGAAGAAGGGGAAAATTTACTACTAAATCGTTTACCTGTTTGGACAATAGAATTAAATGGAAGCAGATATGTTTTAATTATCTTATCAACTTTCTAAATATTATGGTACGGAATCAAATCCACTTTTAACTCCAAAGAAACGATAATTGGAATCAAACTAATTCCAAGCATGCTTTGGGACTTTATATGTCGAATATTGCAAGTACATTTTAAGCAAACAAACTTGAAAAGTAAATAAAAGTGATAATTATATTTCTCAATCTATTTTTCATATATTGGGCTTTCATGAAAATGACACTTTTTTGATATTTGATATTTGGAAACAATTAGTTTGATTTGGTTTGGTTTCATTTGCATTGACTGTAGAAGCAACGCGAGGGAAATAAGCGACGATCTATTGAATTTCGGTCAAGTGACGAGGATGACTCCTGAGTTGGCACCTCTCACAAAGAAAGTTTCACAGTACGCCAAAGAGAACGACCTCGACATGTTAGTACATCAGCATTGCTAGATAATTGAATCTTTGTTGACGTCAAGGATCAAACCCATGATTCGGCAAAACCACTGGCCTTGAGTCCGACCATGACTACTAGGCTGTTTCAGCCCACTGGGTAATTAAATACTCTAAAATATTCTTATTTCTTCTCTTTTTACTTTTCAATACTCGTTTCATTTGCACTTCCTTTGGGTTGATCATTAGCTTAATTTGTCTTTTCAGGAACTTGGCTTATTTTTATCAGTTCTTCTAGGTTTCTAAGGTCTTTTTTCTATCTAGTTTCTTTCGAGAAGCGATATAGAAACTTAAGGTAACAACAGTTACGATAATCAGGTAAAATGTTTTCCTTTGAGTTTTTGTTCCATTTTTAAAATGGTAAATAGGGTAAGGTTGTCGACAGAGTTAAGAAAATAATATAGAGCAGCTTACACTTTATAAAAAAGTGAAAAATATATAGAAATAAATGAAAAATATAGCTGAAACACAAATCGTTTACAGAAAGATATCTTCATCATTTATTATTCTTTTTTTTGCATAAATTGGTATATTTTGATTTGTTTATATAAGACAATTATCAATCTACTTTTATTATATTCTTATTTCGTGTATTTAAGGTTATAGTTTCTTTTTGAGATCCTTTTACTTCTTGTAAAGAACGTTTTCAAACAGCGATATATAGTTTATTAAATTTAATGGGTATGCTTAATGTCAATATTTACCATTAAGTTTTCATAACTCTGCGAGTGGCTGTGGTAGTCTAGTAATCATGGTTTCGGATTCGTGACGGCGGTTTCGTTTAGTCATGGTCGATCCTTGGCTTGGTTGCCAGACCCTCCAGAGCCAGGAGACTGGTGCTGTTAAATCTGTCCGGGCCCAAAGTCTTCTCATTAGGCGTGGTGTAGAAGTTAGAGAGAGTCAAGCTCGAATTAATACGTCCTCGTCACTTGAAAGAGGTTCGAATTTGCGAGATCCGTCGCCAATAGCCCTCGGGTTGCTTCTAGTGCGATGCAAATAAAAATTAAACTAAACTAAACTCACAACTCTATGTCTCTTACTAAAAGAATAAATAAGAAAAAAAGTATTCATAAAATTATTCTTTTATGTCAGTGAAAGAAATTCTTAAGACATGTTACAACACTTGAATAGACCCTCGAGTTATCACCTTAAATTCAAAAACTGGCCCATCACGAAAATAAGACTGTAAAATATATACTATACAAGTCCAATTAAATAGAAGAAAAATTCTTAACAGATCTATAAAAAGAGTTACAATCTACAAGTAAGTTTGAAATCGGTCAAAATATAGATTTCTTCTGTTAGTAGGATTTTAGATGCATTGCAATAGATACTCATTTTAAAATGCATAAATCTGAAGTAAAATCACATGTTTATTTAAAGTCCTTTAATTTTTTTAGTATTGTTTCCTGGAGTTTAACATTCGGGGAATAAAAACACAGATCTTGTATTAATCAAAACATAGCCAGAGAATGATTTTGAAATTAAGATAAATTCTTAGTTGGATTTATTGAATTAGGAATTTTAAATCTCCTTTGCAAGTGATATATTTCACGTGCAGGTTTAAAAAAGTTACCAATATACATTTACAATTTTCCTTGCAGTAGAAAAATAAGTAATTCTCAAAAGAATGATTCTTGAAACACAAAAATTTAAAGTTTTCAATAAACTACAAAATCTTAAGAATTTGATTTTCAAACTGAAAAAGAAAAATTAAATACTTGTAATTTAAAGTTTCTTCTTTTAAAATTCAAACAAGTTCGTTATTTTGAGTAATGACATAGTCAAAATCTGCTGTGGATATTTTGTCAAATTCCGTTAAACGAATATAAAAATATTATGTAGAAAAGACGTTAAGAGAAAATTGATTCAACCATAAAATTTCTCATTCCTTTACTTATATACTATTGTGTAACTTGAACTAATAATTAAATGCAAATTAAAAGTATTTTGATGCTCTAGTAAACATTAAGCATCCATTTTATTAAAATAATTTTGATTAAAACAAACATTATTCTTATAATTTACATTAAAAGAAAACGCACGCAGCATTTAATTCCTCTGCTTGAAATGGAGTTTGGTAGATTTTCAAAATTAAACATTTTATAAAAGTTATTTACAAAACAGTTGGTATGTTAATTTACTATAACTTAATATAAATATTTAATTATTTGTTTTACTTCGCAGTTTAAATATACCACATTTATTGTTCAGAAATGTTAAATTGTAAAATTCGCCAATTGATTATGCTGTTTCTTCCTTTACATTTATTTTTTTATCAAAAGCTTTTCACAACATTCTTTTAGGTTCTCTCTTTCCTTTTTATGGAGATTAAAACATCTGTCTGTTGTCTGAATTCTCTTTAGATCCATAGGCGTCGCTAAGCTATGCACTCGTTCATCAACAGTTAAACCAAGTGATACCATGCTTTTGAATCTGCGATAGTCCATTGAATATTGTTTTTTTAGGATCAATTATTGCAATTGATAGTTTATCTTTTCCTTTAAAAACATCTGTATAATCTTCTAATAAACTCTTTTCGTATTTAAGCCAAGGATTAGGATCCTCAGAAAAAAATGTGCTTTGTTTCTTGGTAACTTGGACGGAGATGAAAATACAACACCTAAACAGATATTTGCATGCCTGTTTTAGCCATGCTTTATTACATTTCCATAATACACAGTAATCAGTTAAGTCATTTTGTCGATCAATCTTACCTTTTCCACCAAATGACTTTCCATCACTGAATTTGTAGTTTTTCGCAAACGAATCTCATTTTTTGTGACGTGCCCGACACGTTCTAGTTTAATTACTGCAGTGCCTTCATCACATGGGTTAGCCGCATCAGAAAATAAATAAAATTTTCGAAACACCGTCTCAGTGTAAGAAACATATCTCACGGAATTATTATTTATTGACCGCTGAAATATTATAATGATTTCGACAGTTTTCATCATACCAACCTAGCCACTATGTTTCTTAAAATACTCATTTTCGTTATATGTTTTCTACTATTTATACACATGTGACCCTTTCCAAGACTCACATCCCTTGCAATAAGAGTATAACATTTCTGCACCAGTCACTTTTACAGTTGTGCCCCTTATAACTGTACATATATTAACACAAGAATAAATACTAGCATTCCATTGGCCATCCCAAACAACAATAATAATAATAACGGAAGAATTTGCGATTGTCATCTCTTCCAAAGCAACTTTTTGCATTAATGCTTCCACAACTTCTTTTATGTACTTTTGCAAAGTATTCACAGTATTATTGAAAGATTTTTCAATTACTGACGGTGGAAAGTCCATCATACCACAGAACGCAGTCGTTGTAGCATATACTTGTCCGATTGTCGTCATTGCACATACAAAATGTCTGTTATTTCAAGAATCATCTCCTTTATCAAATTTTTTTTTCAATTTCCAAAAGAACATAGAATACTGTAGTTCTCACATTATATTGAATTAATATTAGTTAAATCTCTAATTGATTTCTCTGTTAGTTTGATATTCCTACCACACATTAAAACGAATGTTTTTATCAATGTTTGGTAACATAATGTTTCATCAAACACTTCATTAACCACCAAAACAACAATAATTTTCAGTAAATCATAGTTCAGTATGTGTTAGAATCTTTCCTTTCAGATGTTCAGCGATTCATTTAACAATCTTCAAATTTCCATCTTCTCTGCATATTACCATCAACTTCCTTTTTTAGATGTGTTTACCTGACGGTCTTGTGACAGAATCAACAGAGCTCATTATTTCAAATTTAGAAAAGAAAAAAATTACTTCACTTTAAATTGCTTACAAATAGAGTATTTCAGAATATGGAATGCTGTAAACGAAATTCGGATACATGGTTTATTTTTATGGGATATATTATCCCATAAATGTGCTTAGATTCACAAACGTATATCTTAAAATAAAACTAAAGTACGAGTTAAAGTTATTGAAAGTTAGTAGAAGTTGTAGTTATTATTAGGAATAAGAATAATAATATTTGAGTCTGGCGTTCAAATATTTGATCATACTAGAAATCAAAACATTAGCAGTTGACTGGGAAATGGCAGTTATCGTTGAGGAGACAAAATGTAAACATCATTTAAATCCCAATATTCGCTCACTTCTTTTACTTAGTAATTTTCATTCGATTGAGAATATATTTTAAAAGATTCAGAAACATTGACTCTATTTCATAAAAAATGAAATTTTAAAAGATAGACTCCTTAACAAATTTTTTCAAATATATTTAATTGGATAAATCTAACAACAACCTATTGTTAAGAACATTTAAAAAGAATTTTAATATTTTCAATAGAGCATTAAGACTTTTTTAGAATCACAATTATTTTTAAAATGTTGGATTTTTCTTACAAATATTCAATACTTTGAGAAATTCTTTTTTCCAATAAATTTAAAGCTACACTATCTAAAGGCTCTAAATTTGGCACTTTTTATTTAGCATAATTTCTCTGCACTGATTTAATATTTTTTAATTTTGAATAAGAATTAAATTATAAACTTTGCTCTTATAAATCAGTGAATATCGTTGTTACAGTGTTACAAATTGTTTCATCGGCAGCTTTAATTTAATTTTTATGGATTCATTGTTTGTTTAACAGATATTTGTATTTGAAAAAGGATGTACTTTAATAAGGTGTGTATTATAATACTTGTTTTTAAGGGTACCAGGAAATCTGAGGGAGATTCGTTGTTTTTGTGATACATATATTTACAAACTTTTAGTAGATGTCAGATTTTTTTTATGTGTCTAATAATAATAATTCGATCTTCCTATAGAACTATAAAAGTAATTTTTTCGTCATAAAGATTTTTTCCCATTTTATTTGAGTATGGACTTTTTTTGTGAGATATATTTGCAATTAGGTACTGTTTTAAAGAAAACTGTAACACAATATGGTTCCCTAATTTTATGCTTCTATATGAGGTTCTTATGCATATAGTGAACCTAAAATATTTTTCTCTAAATTATACCTAATTTTTAAGAAATAATTTTGTATATGAAAGGTATATGAAAGGTTTTGTATAAGGGAAAAAAAATTTAATTCTTTACATTACGAAGTTGTATCATTTTTTCAAAGAAAATATTCTGTAATATAATCAAAAAAGTAGATTCATTATATTTTGTGTGTAGTTTTCTATATGATGAGTAAAATATTTTGTATATTTATGGAATATTACTTTTAAAAATGGTTGTCCTGGTACCTGCAATCTTCAATTACTGTGAGATAGTTCCCATATTGTTCAGAATTTTGAACTCAATATTGAAAATAGGTAATAATCTACGTTTTTACTATTACACTCCTAAAACCGTCTCACAACATCCCACAAAACCAAGTCTGAGCAAGATTTATTTTGTCTCTTTCTTATGGTATTTTGTCTTTTGACGGAAATCTAGCAGTTCATTGATAGTAGATACACAATTTACTTGCGTGAGAAAATGCAATGGATTTTAAAATTTCAACTTCTTTTCGATTACCTCCAACAGAACCATACATATTTTAAAGAAATCAGGTAAATACGAAAAAGTATCGTAAAATTTTATTTTATTCTAAGAAATAACCGAAATAACTGGTTAGAATTTATTCTACATATTAATTTATCTTTATGTGCATAATCTTTGACACAACCAATAGCCAATGTGTTTTTGAATTTTGGAGATACAAGTACGAGATATGATTGAAAACTAATGCCTCCATGTCCATGTTTCTATTTGTAACACGATTTGCAGAAAACTCCTGTTCTACTTAAAATCTATATATAATGCATTTGTTTCTTTTGATCTTTTATGTCTTTAATGTGCTGATACGTAAAGAAGATTGCAATTTTCACCTTTTTCCACAGATGAACAAGAACTTCCAGAGGCATGATTTATTAGGTTGTTCGGAAAGAATTTTTTTTTTTTTTTTTTTTTTTTTTTTAATGGAAATGAAACACGATTTTCTTATAGAAAATAAATATTTTCTTGAATTATATACAATCCATTCTGGTTCAAAACTTTTGCCATCTTTCCGGCAGTACAGGATTCCATCCAAAATATTTTGTAGAGACTGAGGCAGATAATAATTAGAAGGTGTCATATCTGGATAATATGCTGTCTGTGGCAATATATCCCACCCAAGCTGTAAAAGCACTTGACGAGTTTTTTTTTTATATCAATATCGAGTTTCGAAATACTTTGAAGTGTTTCATCTTTTGTACACCATGATCTCTTGCGCTCAACATTGTTATAGACAACTCCCTTTTTGCTTCCTTAAGTGATACGACGTTTATTTTCTTGACGTTTGAGAAGCAAATCACAGACGTCAAGGCGACAGCACAAGTTTTTATCCGTAAGAACACGAGGGACCCAAATATCGATCTTTGAAATTATACATAGGCATTTCAAATGATCATGAACGGTCAATTCGACAAGTTTAATATCTCAGCGATCTCAAGAGTTGTTATTCGCCGGTTTACATCAATTAATACCTATATTGTGTTTTCATCAGCTTCAACTGGCCTAAAAGAGTATAGTTCAACTTTGACATTAAGATTACCGGATTGAAATTTTGCAAACATATTTTGGCACTGGCATTCTATCAATATTCTTCTTAATGCACATTGGATTATTTTTTTCTTGCTTGAACAGTATTTTTACCTATTCCACTGTAAAAAAGTAATATATATATATAAAATTCTGCTTTTCACTTTCCATATTCAAAAGGTACCAACCAAAAACTACTGAACTGAATCAATCGAACTTTTTCACAAGCATGCCCTGCTTTATCAACTGTCAAAATATAGAATGATTATGCGGCTTAAGCGTGAAGTTGCTAGCGAAGAAATACAATTAAGTACTCTGTTGGAAAAAAATTAAATTACTATCCAAACAGATCAATAGTTTTGAAGAAGAGGAGAAAATTATCATTAAAACTTGAATTCACACAATAATAACCACCGGAATTAATATCCAATGGCTTAGCCCGATTACTTACGTATTAAGGAGAGTACGTGAAAGGAGATGAAGACTATGTCTAGAAATTAATAGTGCATTGCATTGAAAATACATCCTTTTTTCAAGTACAACAAACATTGTGAAAATTGGTGGCAAAAAAAAATTATGGCCAAAGAGGCATTACTTTCCAATCAAACCTCGATTAAACGGTAGACTAGTGGTCACGGTCACAAACATGTGGCTAGGGTTGCTTTTATTGAATCGTAGGCTCGATCTCTGATGTAACTAAAGACCCACCGTGAAGCGAAACATGCACGTTAAATCTGTCGAGATCCCGAGTTCTCCTTTTGTCATGGTGTAGAAATTCAGAGGGTGCTCAGATGCCATCCTAATCACTTGAAAGGGGCTGAAAATTATGAGGACCGTCACCAATAGCTCTCGAGTTGCTTTTAAGTGCGTAGTTAATAAACAATCACAATCACTCAATCGATTATCTGTATCGAAAGTTCTCCGTACAAATAATGAATTTAAGATGCAATCAAATTTAACGCGCTGCCCAATCTTTATAATTCTACATTGCATAGTGGTGCAAAAGCGTATCATCCAATTTAATCTTTTTTTAGATTCTTAAAAAATATTATTTTTCGTCTAGGGTTTTGCTTTGTTCAGAGTATGAAGCTTACAAAATAAGATGCATTTCATTTAAATACTGGATTAAAATCATTCTAATGAGAATACAGCTAGGTATCGTTTATCAGCGATTTTGAATTTATCATGAATGTCATTTTTGTAATTGTTTCCTGGCTGCAGTAGCTTGGCAGTCATGGTCATAGACTCGTAGACGCCATTTCGGTATATTCGAGCCCTATACTCGAGTCGTATAATCGAGCCCTATGTCCCCTAAAGATCTTTCATGTAGCGGGCTGATTCATGTTAAATCTGGTCGAGGTTTCCTTCTTTTGACGTGATGTGGAAGTTTGGATAGGGTGGTGTAAGCTCAAGTGTCCTCCTTCTCACTTGACAGAAGCTCAAAATTGCGACGCTGTAGCCCTTGTGTTGTTTCGAAGTGTGTCGTTAATAAACAATTACAATAACTTCATAATTGTTCGTAAACAATTATTCATTTCTTTTGAACCTACAAATTGGCTTAACGTTTGATTTGCTCAGTTTCGGGACAAACGATTGACATAAATCTTAAAAATTTTGGTTCATTATAATATTTATATTTTTAGGTTCGAATAAACAAATTTCAAGCTAGATATTCTAACTAGTATATCAAATATTTGTTCTCCATTCGCGATGACACATTTGCTCTCAAATTAACTTGGAAGATTTTTGGTAAGATTTTTTTGGAAAACTATAAGTTCATTTTTTACAAAACATATATAAAATTATAATTTTTTTCCTTTACTTGTTAGAAGTATACAAAAGTGCAGGTAACTGTCTACAATTAATAATGTTATTAAAATAAAAAAAGACACAAAAAACAAAATTTAGCCTGATTTGATAAGATTAAAATTATATATTTTCATACATTATTATAAAAACAGATTCTAGAGTTAAGCCAATTTTATGCAAATATCATATTTTTTTTTTCTTTTTGAATTTCCAATCCAGATTATAATATTTTTTTATAGATTCTAGTCCCTAAGCCATGAACATTAAACTACATATAAATTACTTCACCTTCGTTGTATCTGGACTCCTTCTGATTCTATTTCTTTAGACATTTTGTACATGATCATTTTCTTCAAATTGTAACCTTTTTTAAAAATGGGTTTTATAAAGAATATTTTCGACAATTTAACTTTTATTTCACTTTAAATGTTTGACTACATTTAGAAGTATATTCCCTTTTTCTGACAAATAAAATATATTGTAAAACTCTGTTTTCAAGCTTATTATTTAAAAGTTTTAAAGTCGATAGTAAAACATGTAATCGATAAAAAGGGAATTACCGGAATGATTGTTACTTTTTTTTTTCGTTCGAAAGAAGATTTTAAAGGCATTTATAAATAATTAGAGGTTTTTCTACCAAGCAATTACACAGCATTACTACTTATTTAGTCCATGAAATCAAAATTAGAAAAATATTTGGTTAAAGGAAATTAAAACATTTCTAAGTGTGTACATAACTATATCGGAAACAAGTAACGCTATATTTTCT
>BMAW01087014.1:0-28590 GCA_019974015.1 Nephila pilipes
AATTAACAAATCAGCAATTCTCAAACTTTTAATTCAACTCTCTCTCTAATTGTAACCCCAAATCTAGTATAGGAGGACAGTTCAAAAAGTACCCGAGTTATGAAAAGAAAATGAGGTATTAGGTTTGGGAAATGGGAATAAGAAACTCACTGTAGAAATGTTCATTGATTCCCCCCCTTTCCCCCCTAAGATGTCCATGAGTAGGACACCGATCACTTCCCAAAAAATTGTCAAAATAATTTTTTTGGTGACGAGACCTTTGGAGCACATTTATGAGAAGCAATCCATTGTTTCTTGGTTCTGATGCGTAATGATGAATCAGGTATCAACGGCGATGACAACTCGACGCAAAACAACGAGAACCCGATGCAGGAGCAATCAAATTTTGATTTGGCAGTAAAAGGCAGCTAAATCAAAACTAACAAATCTGTTGTTGTCATATTTGTTTTGGAACTGTTTACAGAAGGCAGTACACTATGGGAACACAAATTTGCTTTAACAACGTCATCAGATATCAAAAACAGGTACTTTTTTGAACCATCTTTGTATCACCCAAATACAGAATCTTTAAATAAAGATTTTCCGAAACTTATTTTTAGTTGTTGGAGGTTTTGAACAGTTGATGATTTGTATTCACTGTTAAAGAACTGTGAAAGTGACAAAAAAAAATATCTTTGTTAATTTATGTGGAATCCTTGTAACTCGACCTTGCTGCTTGAATTCGAAATTCTTTAGATTGTATCTTGGAATTCTTAGACACCTCTTTGCTTTTATTTTTTCATACCTCAGGCCAGCACGTATATCATTTTTTTTTTTAACTTCGGAGGAAATTTAATTGATACAATTTTAAATGAAATTACTTAAAGTAGTTCATTAAGTTATCTTCGTGAGATCCACGTTATCGTCTCTACAAAAGGGAATGACGGCTCTTCTGATGAATGTAACTTAAATGCTTCAAATTTTGCCCTTTTTTTTTTTTTTTTTTTTTTTAAATTTTTTAATTTTTGATATTTAAAAGCAGAGGATGCTTCTCAGATTACGTAGAAGGACAAAGGAAGAGAATTGCGTACAAAAATTGAATTTTAAAATTGTAAACAAACTTTTCATGCTACGGAGAAAAATACCTGTATTTCAGTTTTTCTTAAAATGTGGCTTTTTTAGAATATTCTGGTACATTTTCCTCAAAATCTTCTTTATCTATAGCGCGCACCCTGATATTTTCCCTATTATGAAATAAATCTAATTTCCTTCACAAGTGAACATAATTGTTTTCTTATAAATACTCCCAAATTTCAAGTATTTCACAATATTTATATACTAATTATGAGAAGTTTGAATTACTAAATTTTAAATTTTTAAAATTTTGCTAAATTTAATATTCGAAATTATAACGATATTTAGAGTGTATACAATATTACGTTTCTAAGTACTCTTCAAATTTTAAAAGTACTAAATGCTGTAGATTTTACGAAAAATGTAATTAAAATTAAGCATATGTACTTACATATGTAAATACAGCTAATAATTATTAATTGCTCACATCTTAATTATTTATTCATATAATTATGATTATTTTCACATAAATAGATACATATGTATATAGATATCTCAGTGTTAAAATATGCTTTCAATTACTTTTAACTTGAAAAAGTGAGGATTATTTACACTCAGCATAAAATAATTTCATTTGTTCTTGTCGAAAGCGTACCTTTAAGAGAAGCAAAGTTCACATTTTTTTCTTTTTATTGCTTTTCAAAGCACCGTTATAAACTAAACAAGAAAATGAAGTTCATTTCAATTTTTGTATATTAACATAAACAGCTTCGGAAACTGAAGCCCTTTCTCAAATGGAAAAATAGAATTGATAGAATAGAATAAAATCATACTTAAAAAATGATGTAACTAAAAATAAGTATTAACTTTACGCACGTACCATAGTTTGAGAACTAGGTGCATTTAGTTATTAAATTCATCATAATGTGTGATGCAGTACGTTTTTTTTATGTTTCCACATTTCTGATTCTTCCCACAGACGTCAGATAACCTTTTTTTTCTCTGCACCTATTAACGATAAAAAAAAAAAAATACCATTGTGTCAAATGGAGCAAAACTGTGGAGATTTTCAATGATTTTTTTCTTCTTTGTTCTGTGGACGAACATTAAGTAAAACTTTTTTGTATGAAGAATTGCAACGTTGCTTTCTTTTCCTTCCGAAAATTGCGCCATTTTCTTCTTTTCGCTTTGGACATCTGGACAAATGGATTCGCCATCAACCGCAGGACAAAAAAAGTAGACGCTAAAAAAAAAGTTTTATTTGGAAAAAGTGAGAGGTCGATGATAGGCGGATCATTAATCTGGAAGGACTTGAATTTCATCTACAGGCGATTGAGTAGGAGTGGATATCGAGAGAAAGAATTTGTTGAAAACACATGACTGATGTATTAAAATTTTGAATAAAATTCGGAGAAATGGATTTGGTTTTTGGATTTCTCTAATTTGGTAACATTGGCAAAAACTTCACAGGACTGCGTAATAAGAACTCAGAGCTGTGTAAAACGTTTAGCACGAAATTTAGGGAACTGAAATATTTTTTTGTGTTAAATGATGAACGCAAAAAAGATAGAGAGAAGGGGGGAATCTCATCTTTTTTTTTTTTATTTTCGATGTTGTGAAGTTTTAATAATTCGATTTCCTGGTGAAATTTACATGTAGGTAACCACATACACGTTCGCGCTCGAGGGTTATATTTAAATTTTAATTATTACTATAAAAAATCGAGATAGAATCTTAATTTTTATTTATTATCCTTCAAATTTTTTTTCCTTTTTTTTTTACCAGAGTTATACTTTTCTCCTTGCTTTTCTGGATCTTTCGAATTGAAGAGTTTTGACAATGGGACAGAGCTTTTACCTATCCAACGATGAGCGGTAACATAGAAACTGTCGCAACAACGGCTTATTTACTCGGTCTTACGAAAATATAAGCCAAAAAATTTGTGTCCGAGAGCGAAATCTTTTCGTGTTAAGTGATTATTGTTTCGTGATAAAAGGAAAAACAAATGTATGAAATTACACAGTACTCTGCCGGAGCCTCAGTATTATTTCGTATCAATCGATTTTTCATAAGTATTTTTGTGTTAAGCGTTTTTCATTGAATTTCTGAATCTACTCCTATTTTTCTGAGAAACAAGTAATATAAAAAAAAAAATTAAGTCAATTCCTACTTAGGTCAACAAAGAAAATTTTTATTTTCATTACTTTGTATTAAATAATTACAATTAATATAAATATACATATACAAATGACAGAATCACAATATTAAGTGGCAAAAGAAATTTTTTCCTCTGCGATCTACACGCTTCATCATGACGGTATTTATTCCTAAATTTATATCCTGTTAAATATCTTATATAAGAGAAATTTTTTTCTCCCATATGAAACTAAAATTAATTATTTGAAAATCAAATAAAAAAATGTTAATCTTCGACGAGATTCGATCCGAAGGTATGAAGATTCTAAGCCGATGCTCTACCAACTTTGCCATTGCAAGACAAATGACGTATTAGAAGCATTGTCTTGTTTCTTAATTCATTCGGTAAATGAAATGGTTGGAATGTAGTTTAGCCCAACCACCCTTGGCGACAGAAATTATTGGGCGGTATTTTGCCAAATGGGGCTACCCTGGTCCGCTTCGTGAACTTAACGTTCAGCCAAAAGAAAAAGGCAAAATTTGGCAATTTTTGAAATCGCTCCAAGTAGATGGGCTGAACTGCATTTTCCCCAATTAAATTTAATTAATGAATTAATGTTTGAAAAAAACTGTATTATCGTCAAATGTCATCCACTACAAGTTTAAAAAATGTGCTTGAACTTGAATGAATGATTAAAAAGTATTTTATTAACGATTAAAAATTTGAACAAGGTATATATAAATATATATAGGGAGAATGTGAACAAATAGTAGGAATTTAAAATCAAAACAAAACACGGTTATAACAGGTTTTACAATTGAAATCTTACATATTGAGACAAGGAATTGTACACTAACTTCTTTCGGTTTATTCATAAATCTCTGAACAACGTCTGGTTTATTTATCCATGATAGGTTGGGGCATCTCTCTACTGCTACTGTCTTTCGTCATCTTAAGTTTCCCGTCTACCTGCCATTTTGATTTCGTGGACGTAATGTTAATCCTGTGGAAATTCTATTTTTGCTCTCAAATCTTTACTATTTGATCAATTTGAATGTAGTAAAGTGCATCTGAAAGCGCAAAAAATAATGAAGGCTTCTGCGGAATTACTTTAATATAACAATTTTTTGAGCCGATTCTTCAAAATATTGTTACCTCTATTTAATGATTTGTTTTGCAAGTTTTTTTCTAGTCTTTTAAACAATATTTTAAAATATTTTTAAAAATCTGAGAAAAAAAGTAATTCGCTGAAGGCTTCATTATTTTTTGTTCTCTCAGACGCACGTTATTGCATTCAAATTGATCAAATAGTTAGGATTTGAGAGCAAAAGTAGAAATCCATAGGATTAACATTACGTTCACGAAATCAAAATGGCGGGTAAACGGGAACCTTAAGATGCAAAAATCAAATTTCTTTCAAAGAACCCATTGTTTTTAAATATGAATCATTGTTTTTGTTCTCCGAAGTGTTAAGACTCAGCACACTTTGAAAAAATGCCGCGTCTACTATGATGTACAAAGACGTGAAATTATAAACTTATGAAGTTTTTTTTTTATTTGACCTTGCTCTAATAAAGGCAATTAATAATAAATTGCTAACAAAAACACGATTTCATGATAATATAAATTTGTGGTAAATATTTGATTTGCCTAATTGCATTAGAATTTTTTTACACTTTCAAAAAAAGTTCTCTCTTCGTATTAACAGCTAATTGAGAAACGAACAATAAATGCTATATAATTGGAACAAATTTAATTAGTTTATTTAAATGACTTTAAATTTATGGGTCACGCTTATTTAAATATCATATAATTTCTTTTTTTAAATATATAATTAAGAACTTGTTTACAAAATTTCAGGTCTTATGCGTTGATAGATGTTATTTTCATTTTTAAGAAACATTAGCTACCTTTGGTGTGGTGAATTTTGATTGCATGTTATAGTTAACTTTAATTATACGGTTAAAGGTCTCGTTCTGTACAAACAATTTTCTATTAAGATAATAGCAATTACAAGGACGATACAAACAATAGCTAATGTTTAACGTTGAATCACTCGTGATGTATATATACATGCAGCTATTTCACTGTGTTAATTAATACAGAAAAACATGAAAAACAAAATGGCAGATTTACTTCATCACGCCAAGTATGGCATTGCAAGATGGTATGACTTTTCGAGAAAGTAGGTTGAACAAGAATAGTAACGCACTTCTGGTGAATTTCTTGGTAATTAGAACTAATTGTAGGAGTAAAAATAAAGCATTCATAACTGATCTTTTTTTTTTCTGTTTCACTTCTCTCTCTCTCTTTTTTTGTGCACAAGTTTTGATGAGGGGCTGAAAGGAAGGGAAATTTCTAAAATTAGGAACATTCTTCTTGATACATCAGTGTCTCAGCTGATGTCATTATTCTCTATGGGGAGGGTGTCAAACTCATATCCATTCCAAGAACTAATTTCTGGCAAGTAAAAGTCACGTGGCCCGCCCTTTATGTATTATCGTGGAAAGTTTTTCCTTCTTCTTAATGTGTTTTTATAAAAGGAATACGGTTATTTGTGATGCCTTGGGTCCAAGTGGTCACCGTCGCGAGCTCGCGACAGGCATTCTTTCAGTCGAGCCGAGGATTCGAGTCTTGATTCCACTAAAGACTTCATCATGTAGAGTTGGACGTACGTCAAATCTACTGCTCGGCTGCCGCGGCCTCAAGAAACGCTGGAGAAATGTATGATTCTGACTGGTGAATATGTGGAGAGAAAATTCTTAAGAATAATAAATAAAAATTAAGTTTCTAGATTGAAGTACCTGTTTAGTTTTTAAAAATAAAATTTTACGGTACTGCGGTTTATTTAAATCTATGGCCTCCTGAAATCAAACAAATCAACATTAATTGCTGTAATTTACATCATTATAAACATAAGGATGAATTAATATACAGAATAAATTCTATCCAGATGTATCGGTTATTTTTTCTTAGCAGTAACTAAATCTTTACAATGTCCCTACGCATATCTGTATGCCGGCGATAAAGGGTACTTTGTGCATTTCTTAAAAATAATAATCTGTTGAGGTTTAAAAAGAAATAAGGCTTTTAAAAGGTATAAATTAAAAGTCAGTTGTCTGTGAAGACCGCCCTTCATTATTTAATTATCCTGCCTTCTGTCCTTACAATTAAATAGTCAATAAGTACTGTTAGACTCCAATTCATAGCATGTAAGAGAAAGACAAAACTTTTCATCAATCACTGAAGGATAGGCAAGGTCTCTTTCTCTCGAATCCCACTTAACTTGTTAATGCTAAATTATGATTAATTAATAAAGTTTTAGCTTACCAATTTACTCGTTCTGATTTAAACACTTCTCACTAATAGTATCATCGTATCTTATAGTATTTTAACTGAGATTCCTTTCAATCCCAAAGATTAACTATGATGCTTTAATGCAAATTACGAATATTTATCTGTCTGTTATCCACTATCTCTCTTCATTCATTCATTCAATTCAATTCTATTTTTTTTATCACAATAACTAATTCAGTTCACTGCACTTCTTATCTTATTTAATTTATCTATTCACGTTTCATTTGGTTGGCAAGTAGTTGTAATTGTATGCAATTCAAATTATCTGAAAGTCTCCCGAGTTAATGAAGAGAAAACCGCGAATAGCCCAATGTCAGAAGTCAAAAGAATAAAATGTATATTGTAAGAATTACCGAAAAATGTTCTTTAACAAGCAATCTGCAAACACACGCACATACAAACACAAACAAAGCCTCTTTTTTAAAATTTCAAAAATGTATATAATACCCTTTACCTCCCAGCATACAGATATTAATCCATTTAACTTATAGTCATTCAATTTTTGAAATGTCGAATAACTAATTTTTATGTATTTGTATAAGATAATTCTGCTAGTTAAAAATTAGTACTTAATATCAAGAGAAAGAAATAGAGAGCAAATATCGAGCTCTTGAGTTGTAGAGGATAAATTCATTTTAATAGTAAATGAAAATCTTTTTTTTTCATCCTCTGTATTTATTTCAAATTATTTTTTTATTATTTTTTAGTTTTTTTTTTTTTTTTTTTTTTTTTTTTTTTTAAGTAACTTTCTTAAGCCTCTTACTGTTTTGGGCTAACCAATAAAAAATAAATCTGAACGACAATTACTCAACGCAATGACAAAAAGTCGCCATGGAGTCTCCCAAGCTTGGATATACCTGGTAGAATTTAGTCTTCCAAATGATGGGTTTCTTTTTCGATGTCTGTGATTATAAAACGATCTGAATGTTTTTATTTTGGCTTTTAACTTTACCATCAAATTACGAAGGCGAGGGGGGGGGGAGCTGATTTCCTATTCAGCTTATTTCTGTTCATTTTTTTTTTTTCACTTGCTGTGTTCTACATTTTAAGACTAGAAATATTTTGTGGAACTGTCTGATTCTACTTAAATGATTCTAATTAAATGGAATCAATGATTTCTGCTTTGTATAAGTGGGTGAACTTCTTAAATATTCGTAGTTTCATTAATAATCGTGTCTCCTCGTATTTCTAAATCGAAAAGGCATTTTGTTTTAATTTCGTGCACATTTAGAAGATAATCAATTTTTTATAAGATATATTTGTTTTTAATTTTGCTTATTTTTGTTTGGTTTACACTCTTTCATTTTAAAGTGAAAGATTTTAACTATTTTTTTTTTGTATTGAGAAAAAAATATTTCTGTTATTTTCCTGTGGAAATCTTTTGAAATTGTGCCTTTTTCATATTTCTTTCATATTTATACCTAAAACATGTTTTTTTTTTTTTTCAAATTTTTGTATGGTTTATTGCATTGCATTTTTTTTCTTCTGTTAAGTGTTGTGGCCGCAGTAGCTGAGTGGTCGTGAACTTGCGGGCGGCTTTGTATTCATCGAGTCGTGGGTTCAAGCCCTGATGTCAATAAATACCCGCAGTGTAGCATTAATGATACACACTAAATCTGTCGAGGTCCCAAGTCTTCTATTTGGTATGGTGTGGAAGTTTGGAGAGGGAGGCGCCAGCTCAGGTATCGTCCTCGTCGCTTGGCCAAGATTTAAAATTAAGAGGTCTGTCGCCAATAGCCCTCATGTTGCTTCCCGAAACGATGTTAACAAATACTCACAATCACATTCACTGTTATTTGCTTTTCATTCGTTACAAATGTGTATTATAATATATGTATGAGATATGTGAAATTTCCTTATTTGTCTTCCTTAACTCCTTTTTGTCGCTTTATTAAATTCTCCCTTTAAATTTTTCCATGAAAACACATTCTTATACAAGATTTATAATTGACATTATGTCATTCTCCAAGTATTTTGTTTCCTTTAATTAAAAGTGATGCAACATTATTAGGCAGGTTCTTGAATTGTTGGTTTCCAGCAGCTTTTACGGTAAAGAAACAGATTCAAATTTTGATCATCTAGGTGAATGATAATAACGCTTTCTTTAATTTTTTTAAAAAGAAATCTTTAATGAATGAAAGAGAATTATCTTCAAAAAAAGTGCGTAATATTCTGGGGGGGAAAATCGACTTATAAGAGTGCGATCCGTTGAAAAAAATATACTTAAAAATCTTTGTATTTTTGCGATAACCATTTCTTATTAGTGTCATGTTGAATATGCAACAACCGAATGCTGAAGATTATTTTACATTTTAGGCCGCTTCCTCAGCGCTATCCTCCAGCCACGGGCAACGGTCAACCTGTCCGGACTGCGTGGAACGAAGACCACTATGACCCTAACAGATCAAATGGCAGTATGCACAGACCCACAACAAACGATCCTTGTGGCGGCATGCGTCAGCAATACGAATCTCCGCCCAAACCTGCGAACAGGGTTCCTTTGCAGCTGCAGGTACATCAGGAGAAGGGTGGCTCACTGAAACGAAACCACGAACAGCCCGAAGGGTCCTGTCCCCAAGGTTACATGATCTCCAGGGGTGCTAATACCCCCAGGCAATCCACTGAGAGACTAACGGTTGATTGCGGCCAGCGAGGAAGTACCATGGTAAGTGAATTCGTTAAATATTACTTTCGTCTTGTCCTCTTGTATTTTCTGTTGAGACTCATTAGATTTGTCTGTGCTTTGTGGTCCATGAATGATTAATGCGATGAGACGAAATGGAAATTCTGTGAAAAAGAACGAAGTTGTGAAAGTTCCCTATCCTATTTTTGTTTTGTTCACTTAAGTATTTTTTCCGTAAAGATTTATAAGGGTATATAATTTGAAACAAGTAAATTTGACGTCGCAGCCAATGAAAATTGTTGTCCTTAACTATTTTTCCTCTGCTTCGAGTACAACTATTTTCATTAGTTGAAAAATACTCTCTCGAGACCTTTATATGGAAAAAACAGTTCTTTTTTATGTTACAATAGTTTATTCTTACTCAAACAATAAGCATATGTTGAAAGTTGAGTTCACTTATGCATTGTGTAAATATACAGGGTATTTACAAAAAAATGTCCCATATTTGAAGAGATACTATTACAAAACTAAAGAAGTTACAACTTTTTTATACATTATCATTAAAAATATCATTTTAAAGTTTATAAATTTATAAAGTTTCCAATGTTATTACTACCAAAAAACAGAAAGAATAACCAGTCGATAGTAGAACTCATATTTTTTTTCAGAATGTTCGGTGTTGCAGTTAAAATTGCTGCAGTTATTCACTTTTTCAGTTCTTCAATATTTGCTGATAGTGGCAAAAAAAAAAACACTTATTTTTTAAGTAGTCTTATAGAAAAAAAATCTGATTAAGTATAAGAATCGGGATCTGCTCTGCGACCAACCAAATGAAAGGGATTAGTTTTATCGATATCGAATGACTACAGTTCTTGTTTCTAATGGCGGTCATATTGAACATTAATAATTTCATATACTTTGTTACTTTGGCTTATTCACGATTTTCTCTTCACTATTCTTGGGGACTTTTTGGTAATTTGAGTTTCATAAAATAACAATTCTTTGCCAACAAAATGAAACGTGATTAGGAAAATTAGATGAAGATAGGAATTGTAGTAAATTAAGTTAAGGATAGTGATATATAAGCGAAATAGAATTTAATGGAAAGAGAAGGGAGGTGGAGGATAGCGAAATGCTGACAGATATTTGTAAATTGGATTGAATCATCGTAATTAATCGTTTGTACTGAAATTAAGTAGAAGTGACTCCCAGTTAGAGTAATAGGGGTTTATTCACCCTGTTATATATAAGAAGTGTTTGAATAAGAAATAGGCTTTGATAAGTTAAGATTTTATTATTTGAACGTTAAATAAGATGAACTGTGTGAAGAGAGAGAGAGAGAGAGAGAGTGTTAACGATTTAGCATATTCTGTGTTCATAGATAATAATAAAGTGTGTTGTTTTTTTCGGACGTATCTTTAATTAGAGTTTTGAACTTATTTGTTTTTTAATTTGATTTTAAGATGTCTGCTGAGTTTAATAATAAAGGAAGGTTGTTACAATTTGAAAGTGATTTTTTATTTATTTTAATTTTCTCCAAAACGCTGTAACTTCTGTAGTTTTGTAATTGTAGCTCTCTTCAAAGTTGGGATATTCCTTTGTAAGCACCCCGCATAACAAAAAAGTTGGGCTACAAATTTTTCCACTATTATAAGAATTCAACAGTAAAGCCCACTCTTTTGATTGTTTGAGGCTTTCAGCTCTGTGTTTTCAGTACATGTACACTCTGATTAAAAAATAACTGCCTCTTTATCAGTATATTTATAATTTCAGCTTAATCCTTCGCTGGTATAAATGATTGGTCAGCAGGATCCGATTGTAGTTGTCTATATTCGAAAACCTTTAAAAGAATATTTGATTTATTGCAATGCTGAGAGGCTCTGATTATTTAATGGAGAATTATAATTAACTAATGATTTTTATTTTTTCATAAAACATTAATTAGGCTATTTCAAAATCTTTTTAACTCTTCTTTTTGAAGCTCGTAGAGGAATTTTCAGCACAAACAACCTCCAGTCACATCTAAAGCATTAGAGTCGAAAGAAATAAAGGTGACATTCAAAATTAAATGTGAATACGATCTAAATTCAAAGAACGTCGAATTCAATATTTCTTTCGGAGAGATATATTCAGAGCATCATTATTCTACTTTATTTATTTTTCCTAATTCATTTTGTTAGAGTACTTTCTTGGATGGTTACGGAATTTTGCTAACGAGTGGGATGTCTTTTTCTTCTTCTTTTTTGTTCTTTTGGGAAAAACCCCGAACGATTGCTGCGCGCCGTTACGACTTTCAAATTGAAATGTTCAAAAGATGGAAAATTGAAAAACCAGTTCACAAAAAAGAAACGTTGGAGACACCGGAATGACACGTTATCTGTTCACGCTTGGTTTCGTAATCAAGAGTTTTTGAACTTTGTTACAATCAATTGAATTTAAGTGATATCGTTTTTCTTTTAAATTTTAGAGAACTTCAATATTTTGTTGAAAATTGTGCAAGCGTTTTCAAATTTCGTTTCAATTGAACGATAATGATGATAGATAACATCAAGCACAACTGGTTAGTATAAGTTTACTATGACACGCATGCACATACAGGGGTTGTGATGGAGGCAACCCCCCTCCTCGTCTTTTGTTTTTGAAAACGAATTAAAACTATTTCTTTATAGCTTCCTTAAAATAGGAATTTTAAACAAAACATTTGCATAAATCCTGATGTCTTATCAACTAATTACCTCCCCCCCTTTTTTTTATTTCTTTAATTATTACAAAATTTACTTTGCGGAACTAGTTATGCACAAAATGCAATATCATGTGTCGCGGCATAGTTGTTATGCTTATGCGTTGCATTTAACCTTTTCATAAAGCAATTAATGGAGACTTGCGCAGTTAGTTTAGCTGTGATAAAGGATAGCCAAAGTGGAGGAAAGTGTGGAAGTTCGCTCCAGGAGAAAATTAAGCCAATGTTGTTTTAAAACGTAGATACTAAACATATGAGAAACTTCTGAGAAACTTCCTTCTATAATAGGATCAATTATATTATAGAAGGAAAGATATGCAATGTATTCCTAACGTATTTTGTAGTGTAATGGGGTATGAAACAAGTCCTTGAGTAAACTCCGCGGGCGTATTTTGGCAAATTATGAGTTTTTAGAGTTTATTTTAAACAAGCCATACTTTTTTAAATGAAGTTTTCACTGATCCTTTTTGACTTTTATTTACTTTTATTTAATTATAATATGTTTGTTAATATTTCACTCTTTTTTGATGAAAGTTATGATGTATAGTATTAATCAAATTAAAAAAAAAACAATTACGCTCAAATACTAAAATTAAACTACAGTAAAGTTTATATAAAATGTCAACTTTCTAGATTCACTGAAAAACCTTCGAAAACTTACCATTTTGTAGCTAAATTTTTCAATTATGTGTGTGTATTTTGAAATCCTGACTACACCACAGTCCTGTCATGCGAAATAATGGAGGTTGTAGCATATTAAATGGAATTGACCCATTAATATCTTAACTTAGTGGGATGCTGGAGGAAACTAACTTCTGATCGCGATTTAATATTACAAAGTAATAACTAAGAATCTTTATGTAACTCTGTTAGAATATTCATTAAAATCATTCAGCGGACTGTTTGGAGAGATGCTGTGGGCTGTCATTTACTCTAGTAATGTAGTGTGGAAGTTTGACAGGCAAGGTATCATCGTCGTCATCTGACAGAGGTTCGAGATTACATTCTGCAATGTCAATACAAGAAAAGCAAAACAATCTAGATATGACAACATGAATCAAATTTTAACAGCTCTTCGATCGTGTCTATAGATGCAATACGAGTTCAATTTTAATATTAATAGAGAAGGGGTTGTTCAAAAAGTACCTGCTTTTGATGACAGATGGCGTTCTTATGGCAAGCTGATGGTACAACAGTGAATTGCCAAACGGCGCAAAAGCACATTTGATACTGATTCATATGTAAATTTTGATTTGGCAATCATGTGTTGCCGAATCAAAATTTGATTGCTGCCGTGTCTTGTCGTAATTAGATTGCTTGTCGTAATTTTACATCGAGTTTTCATCATGGATGAGACCTGGATTTATCATTATGTATTTGAAATCAAGCAAGAATCAAAACAACAGGTTGCTTTCGATGAATATGCTTCAAAGAAAGCGAAGAGCGTTTTGCTAATAGACTTCTTAGAAAAAGAAATAACAATTAATGGGCAATACTGCAGTGTTTACCCCATTCTTATTCCCATTACTAACACGGGTATTTTTTGAACCTCGACGTCATGTATATATTTCTTAATACAATTGCTTAAGATTTTGAAAGTGTTTTTTATTATGAAAGAGATAAGGGTGTTAAAAATAACGGTAATAACGCAAATCTGAAATTAAGTAAAAGAAACAATTTAAAAAAAAAAAAGTTCCAAAAGCACAAAATAATCATTTCACTTTTATTTGGATGTAAGTCATTTTATGATAGATTACGTGAAGTGAAATGATTTAAAAAGTGAAAGCAAGTACCTCAATCTCTGATTTCTATATTTCTAGGAAGTATAAATTATTCTGTCTCAAAAAATATTATAAATAACTTTTTAATAGTTTTTTTTTCCCACTTTAGAAAAGAATTCGAATGTTCTGGTTTTCGGAAGTGGGTGTAAGTTTTATGCCCACTCGTGACATGATTTCTTTCTTTACTCTCTTTTTTTTAAATCCACTGGTTGCGTTAGGTTATTCATAATAAATCCAGTTTTTAGGTGGATTTTTATTCGAATGACTTCTTTTTATGAATTTTAATTTCATTCTATTGTCTCTCTTGGGATATTTATTGCCAGCTTTTGTCAGTTGCTTTAAGTTTCTATTTGAGAGTTTTTAGGGAAAATTTTACATTGCAACAAGTAAAAATTCTTGATTCAATTCCTGACAAGATGGAAAAAATTAAAATAGATTCTTGCTCAGATTCAGAACCAAATTGTACGCAAAACTTACAAGCTGAATGCGGAATTCCTATGAGTTTTGTTTTTACTAGATATTCTCTCTTATCTTGAATTTAAAGTTTAAGAGTGGTTTTAAATGCCCTGACTGATCGTTTATTAACATCGCGTTAAGGAAAGCTATTGTTGAAAGATCTTATAATTTTGAACCTCGATCAAGAACTTCCTCTCTGTGTTAACGGGAGGAATTGGAGCCTCGACAGATTGAACGTGTAGCAACCCTTCTAAACGGTGGGTCTTGAGTGGCATCAGGACTCAAGCCTACGATTAGACGGAAAGAACGCCAGTCGCCAGCTCGTGACCATGACAAATAGGCTACTGTGGCCAAAATTTATGAGATGAAGAAAAATTTTGAGAGGTGTTGACATGCAACTGATATTTTAATTTTATTTTTTCGTTATGTTTCGTATTGATTTTTGAAGCCCTAGATTTTTTATTTCACAGACCAATAGATCGAGATGATGGAGTGGTGGTTTAATTATTAAAGTTAATGTATAATAATATAACAGGGAGAAAAATGTATGAACATGGATTTAAATGAAATAATTAAAAAGATTCATGAAAATAGAAGTCGTAATTCTTTATTACGGAATTAATATTTATAGTCTTCCGTAGTTAAAAATTTTTTAAAACAGTCCCCACAGTGTAGCGAAGGGTTCCTAGGACACATTGAGCTAATAATAGGCTGATGTTTGTTTGCGTCCTCCAATGATTCATCTGTTGGAACTTACTTGACAATCTTTTTTTGTTTGATTGTTTCTAGATTATAAGATGTGAAGCGTTCCGTCAAGCCGCTTTTCCTTTTTAAACATACTTCGTCTATCCTGTGGCTCCCTTTCATTCGAATATATTATCTCAATTGTTAAACAGTCCGCTCTACAAATTTGAAATGATTTAACAGTGTCTCGTGTTTTTATATACTTACTTCTTTATGCAGAACATAAGCATTAGCTGCACAAACCTCTAACCTTCTAAAGGCCGTTTGACGACAATATGCTACTGTTTTTGACATTTTGTCGCCAAAGTAGGGTCTGTAAACTTACTTACGAAGTTATTTTACTTTATTAAAACGATTCATTTATTTCTGATTTCTTTACCTTTCTGATTTCTTCTTTGTATGTGAGATAACAGTCTTTTATGCGCTACGGAGTCTTCCGATATCTATATTACCAATAAGTGTCTCGACAGCGGAGTCTTCCGTTTTCTACAGCATCAGTAAGAGTCGACAACGGAGTCTTCCGATTTCTATAGCATTAATGCATGTCTCCGCAGTGGAGTTTTCCGATTTCTCTAGGATTAATTATGTCGTTCTAGCAGACCTTTCTGATTTCTCTTGATTAATTCATGTCTCCGTAGCGGAGTCTTCGATTTCTGTAACATTAATACATACATCCACCGCGGAGTCTTTTTAATGTTAGAAGTTAAATATATTTCTTATACATCTAATCTTAACTCTATATCTTCTGTAACCAAATCTATATATGCTAATCGCTATGGTGACTAGACTGAATTTATTTTTGATCGGAGATACTCACACTTGAAATAACGCATTTATACTTACAAAGGGAATCTACGTAAGCACGGATGATATTTGAGCTGTCTTACACAATTTTTTTTTTCAAATATCATATCACTCAGAGTATTTGCCATGCTAAGACGTAAGTTTCTGCATCCCGTTCTCAATCTTAGAACAAAACTGTTGTTAGTATTGAGGTTTCGTTAATAATGTATATAATATGCCGTGGCTTGCTAAATGTGAACCCCCCCCCCCCACATACCTTAGATTTAAAATGAAATTATTGGTACCTGTTTGTAAAATTACGAGAAAGTACTGCAATTAACATTATATTCGTACCATAATGACCATATCATTTGACCATAGCTGGTCAAATGATTTGCTACAAGCTTTCGATAAGAAAATTTGCAAAAACGAGGCTTGGTTGAAAAGTAATGTCTCTGTGACCATAACTTTTTAATTTGCTACCTGATTTTCCCAATTCTTGCTGTACTAGATAGCTAACTACACTCATCCTTTATGCTCTGTGGTATTCACTCTCTTAGATATGATTTTCATATCTTTCCACGAAATTGCACCAAAGTGTGACTAGTTAAGCAAATCTGCCGGAGAAGAGTTCCGGTGGTTGTAGTCGACACTAGGCATTAATTGCAGCTTTTACCTCTTAGTTGGAATGAAAGTGATGCCCCATAAGAAGTGCTCTTTCTTCCATTGGAAGAGGCGAAAGTCTCATGGTGCAAGATCAGGTGCCGGCATCAGGCAAAAAAAGAAAACAAATGTATTGCATTGAAGACGTATGCAGCTTTCATAATATTTAACACTTTTAATGCAGAGCACTTTCTAGATTCTTCATTTTTAGCTCTGGTTGCTTGAAGGTGGCTTCTTAATCGTTTAATTTCTGGTACGATTTCTTATTTTCTTCCACCTCATCAAAAGTTTCCTTGAGGCTGGAAATCAACTTGAGTCATCAATTTAAGGTCCCCTCCCCCTCCTCCATCTATCCCCCCGAAATGCCACTAAATAAAAATAAGTATCAATGATGAATGTGCAGAAAACTATCCTTCCCGTAAACGGATGATAGAAATTGTAATAGAAATGATTAATTTACTTGAATGACCGTCTCAATTTGGCTATTGGTAAAGAACTTGATCTGTCGCCAAAAGCCCTCATGTTGCTTCTAGTACGACGTTAATAAAACCAATCAAAGTGAAAAACTTTTAATGTTGAGCATGGTGTGAAGATGACACAAGCAAAGCGAATACTTTTAGGCCAAATTCCATTTAATGTATAACGGCCACCATTGAATAATCCGAGGTCCGATTTCGATATCGCTCAGCTCGGATCCACAGCCAACCAGTACCGTGGCCTATAATTAGTATGGAACTTTTTGTTGAGTTTAGGTGTGCAGAGTATATTTTATCGTAATCATATATATGGCTTGTCATAAGTTTATAGAAAGACCTCTTTTAGTACTTCTTCGATTAACGCTGATTCTATACAATGTTGTAATTTTGTTTTGTAAATTTCACTTTGTTATTATTTCCTTGCCGTTTCACCATGTTTCTTATCAGTTTAATTATAAATTAATTTATCACATGTAAGCCCATATTGATCATATAGAAAAGACCAGACAGAGAAGATAAATGAATATGTATCAATATAAAATACATTGGTAATACTTTTGAGCATATGTATGTATATATTTTATCACGTATGATAAACAATACAGTAAAAACCTCATTAAGCTGAGAACGGAGCCTGTATGGGATATCGAAAATTTGGGTTATCCGGAGAATGGAAAAAAAATGAAATAAAATAAAATAAAATAAAATTAAATAAACTTTCAGAAAATCATCTATATATTGAACAAATCGAATATAAATCATATTCACAAAGACTCTTATTTCTTATACAAGATAAGTGTTCTTAAACTAGTTTTAATGCATTTTCCATTTAGATATTATGACATCAAATGCAACATGTCACTGGTCATAAGAGGAACGTTTTTTTCAACATAGCAGAGAATATTTGTAACCTCCTTCCCTTTTTCTTTCACACGTTCATAGCTGTTTGAAGATTTCCTTAAAGAAAATACAAAATATATGGGTGAAACAAATAAATTTTGTTACGGAAATTTGCATATCGCTTCTCAAATTTTAAATACAAAAATTCTTCGTATAAACCAATCTGGGTAATCCGGGGATCGGGTTGAAGGGGTTCGACTTAACAAGGTTCTAACTGTACTTGTAATCGTGCAGTGTACGTATACATAACGTTGCAAACAAACGTAATTGCAGGCGTTTACTTAGTAAATTAGATTCTAATTTTATAATTTAGTTATAATTTAATTTTATTATAGTTCGTGCTGCCATCTAGTGATCAATCGGGAATAAAAAAATTGAAACTGAAAATAAATGTCACTACTTCACAACTTTTTGGAACACTGATAACTTTAGTCACATTCTCCAATAAATAAATCAAACTTCCTTGCTTATCAAAATTCTAAAAATTTTTACATCAAGGCTTCCGTCTACCGACCATTTTGATTTCGAGAACATAATGCTAATCCTATGGGATTCTTACTGCTGTTCTCTTGTCTTTACTATTTTATCTATTTGAATGTAAAAAAAAGTACATTTGGAAAAGCAAAAAGTAATGATAGTTTCAATGGAATTACTTTTTTCCCCTCCGATTTTTAAAAAAAATAATTTTTACCTCTATTTTAATTATTCGTTTGTGAGTTTTCTGGTCTTTAAAAATATTTTAAAATATTTTTAAGAATCGAAGAAAAAACTAATTCCTCAGAAGCCTTCATTATTTTTTGCTCTTTCAGATGCACTTGATTACATTCAAATAGATGGAATGGTAAATATTTGAGATCGTTAGTCGTAATTCCATAGGATTAACATTACGTCCACGAAATCAATATGGCCGTTAGACGGAAGCCTTAAGGTGAGATCTAGAACCTTCCGTACAAAAACGAGCTCATAATTTTTGTGCGTATGTTTATGTGTTTTGTAAGATACTATGTTATACCAATCAATGTAAGAAAAACCTAAAATTAAAGGATATATTTATGATAATGTGTTGCCTAGTGACTACGTGAAGCTGTTTCATTTAGCGCTCTGTCGACTTGGTACGCATACCAAGCGCTAAAAGTGATCGTAATATAATTGATATTTTTTTTAACATTTTAATTTAAGTTGAAATAAAATGTTTTAATTATATTTAAATAATAAACAACTGTGAATTAGTAAACGTGAAACACTTAGTTTTTTTTTTCTAAAAAAGTTGCAGTTAGTGATCCTTAAAAACAAGGGTAAAAATATGTTTATTATTATTAATTTTTTTCCTCCGAAGAATGCAAATAATGTTTTTTCGAAAGGGAAGGAAGAATATCACCAATTTGTTGGAAAAAACTATAACATCTTTATATAAATTTTGATGCAGCTTAATTATTTTCTGCAATATTTAAAACAACGCTTTATTCCATTAAAAAATATATTTTTTTTAAATGAAACTTGAAGGATTAAACTGTACAAACAACTTTCACCTCTGGTAGGAATGACGATTTCTGGAATAATTTTTTAAAAGTTCTGCCCTTTTGAGTCCTAAGTTAATATCTCAGATTGAAATGATACTTTTATTTAATTCTTAGCTCAAAAATATTAGTTTCCGGACGCATTTCTTTCTTTTTTGTTGTCTTTTTTTTAAATTTATGTTTTAGCTTATTCATTGTGTTTTATTCCCCCTCCCCCCGATTATTTTAATTTACCAGCTTATATTAATTTTTCGTAAAAAATACAGCAGTCTCCTCTCCCCTTTTAAACAAATTGGTAAAATTGAACAGTTTTTTACAGTTAAAAATTTTAAATTATATTTCGTATATTGCTTTTAAAAAAATTCTTGAGTATCGTCATTTAGAGAGAGAAAGAGGGAGAAGGAGCAGTAACAGAAAATTTGTTAGTGTATATTTGTAGCTGCTCGCAATTCTTTTAAAAATTTATGTTGTTCACTTTAATTGCATTTTTTATCAACTTAAGTTCATAATATTAAATAATTAATTAGAATATTTATATTTTTAGGAATACTCGAGAGATAAAATTACTGCAGAATAAAATTTTGCAAGAGGTACAAAATGCTGATCGCTAAATACACATAATGAAAAATTCATGTAGAATAAACATTTTTAATAATATTTTACATTTCCCAAAGTCAAAAGTATCGAATAACTATTTAATGTACATATTTGTTTCCCGCAAATACTTGAGCGACACGCGATCAATCATATCGTAAGGACACAAAACTATAATCTTTTAGTTAAGTTGCTTATTTTCTCTTTTGTAAAGCGTGTCAGGATGGCCGAGCGGTCTAAGGCGCCAGACTCAAGGTTTCCTTGCTCTGTTAGCAGAGTGTTGAGTGTTCTGGTCCACGAATGTGGGCGTGGGTTCGAATCCCACTTCTGACAAGAATATTTTTTGCTAAACAATTTTAAAAAATATTTTTTTACTAAATAACACTTTTCTTATTACATTGAGAAAATAGACGTAAGAGGAATCTTTTTTTTTGAATATTGTTATTGCTTATTTATTGTGTGTTATTTATTTTTTAAATTTAATGTTAAAAAGTTGTTTTGTTTATATTAATTTTTGTAAGTATTTTCTTGTCATGTTTTATATTTTTTAAACATTAAATTTGTACTAAGCTTAACTGCGTATTTTTTCTCTTTTAAAATTGAGACAAAAAACATATATGAAAATAATTTAAAAGTATTAATATTTATTACTGCTGTAAGTCGAAGTTTTCAATTTTGTTAGCTAATATTTTTCGCAATAATTTTTTTTTATTTTTGTAATTTTATTTTTGTATAAAACTCTGGTTTAAATTTTGTCTTTTTTCTCTTTTTGTAATATTTTAGCATTTAATATTAGATGAAAACACCACTTTTTTTGAAAGGCAGTTGTATTGTAGCTCGTGCTGCCATCTATTGATCATTCAGAAAGAAATAATTAAAACCAAAAGAGAATATTACAGCTTCACAATTTATAAGTAGGTTTAAATAGTGTTTAAAAAAATTGTACAATGACTGAATTATATATTAAACGTCGTAGATGAATGCACTTAATATAAAAATATACTTACACACATAAATATAAAAATATTTTTTGAGAGTACTTGACAATTTCTAATTTGATTGAAAAGAGATATCTTACAATTTCCTTTCAATTTCCAAAGTCGAACTTTTAGTTATTGAGTTTCAATGCAATATTTGGCATGCAATATTCGGCAGAAAGTAATTTTTTCACTAACATATTTCCATCTAGTTTTTTCTTTGTTTTGATGCTTATTCATAATAGTAGCCCATAGTTATGAATATTTTATAAATAATTGGAATAACATAAACACACATCGTACGGATCCGAATTTTTCATTCTATCCTATCGACTTTCTCTTGATCGTGGTCCCTTCACAATTAGATATATACTTGCAAATAATTACAAGGTGATTTAAAATTATTCATCCGATTTCAAAATTTCTTATTTTCATTATTAAACGATACAGAATGATAAGTAATATATAAATGCAAAGGCATAATATAAAAGTGTTTTATGCAAGTGTTCGATATAACTTCCTTTAGTTACTCGTATAATGTTAATTCAATATGTAAATTCTCGCCAATCGCTCTGTAAAATGTCTGTGGTGATTGATTGTACAGCAGCAGAAATCCATTGTTTAAGTTCACATAAATTTGTGGGTAATAGACGAGCATACACTTTATCGCTTGCAAACCCGCAAAGGAAGAAGTCGCAAGGGGCTATATCAGGTGATTTAGGTTGCCAGCTGTGTAACATATAGTCATCTGGCTCACTTTGACGGATCCAATTGTGATATAGTTCCATGAAAGTTACTACAACAGCAGGGCCGAAAATTTTTCACAATATAAAACTTCTTAAGTTTTCCTTTGTATTCATGAATAACTAATAATTCTGTGTTGGCTGTTTTTGAAAATATGGAATTTTGAAATCGGATGAATCGTTTTGAATAATCCTGTATTAATATTATACTTGAATTTACTGTTTAATCAAACAGATTTTTTATAAGTAAAATATAATTTAATATGAAAATTTTCTAAGCTAGGTTTTTTTTAAATAGTAAAATTAACGTTATCCCCTTTTTTCCACTTTGTTAATTTTTTTTTTTTAATATGATGATATATTTTTAGTATTTCTGATCTCGAATGACAAACATTCAAACTAATCCATGAATTAGTGAAACAAGTTTACTCCCAATACTTTTTCATGTTTTATCGATGAAGGAATCCATTTTTCTTAGTACCGAATAACTCATGAAGCGTATAAACTATTTGTAAATTAAGCTGTAGATATTGTATTGAATAATGATTATAATAAAGAATCAATTTAAGAAAACCGCCTCCGTAATCAATCTTGAGGCATTTTATTTAAATTAAACACGATTAAGCTTTTAAAACAGCGTATTATACAAGAAATATTTTAATCTTCCGTCTTTGTGAAGCATTATCATGAACTAAATACTTATAATCAATTCAGAGCAGAATTATAATTTATTTTTTTAAATATGCGGATTTAGACATAAAGGGTAAAGAGAAAATGCGTACGTTGTTTTAGTTCCTTTTAGATTTGATTTATTAAATTAGATAATACTAAGTTTGTTGAGAGAAATGCTTTTTCAAATAACGAATTATTGTTTCAATTTGGAAATTAGTTAATATTTTTTCTTTTTTGTAAAAATGTCAATAAATTAATTTAATTTAAGAAAAAGATTTGATTTAGAACTACGTTAAAAATGACTTTGTAAATTTATTTCAGTAGTACCTCCCAATAAGGGAGGCCCATTTTACCAGACATTTTGTTTTCAAATAGAGGTGTCCGTTAATAAAAAGTAAATACGTTTACTATATATATTCAAAAGGATCGAGACCTACAGAATTGTCCCTTAAATAAAGGTGACCCTTACAAGAGTTACTGTATAATCTTTTTAAGAGAGGACGTGGGTACTGAAATATTTGTATTGTTTATATTAACAGTGCAGATGAGTAATATTTTAAACCTCACTTCTTATTCCCAATTTAGCTTAAATTCCCTTATTCCTCTTGAAAATTAGCATATATACCGCATATGATTAATATTTATATATGTGTGTGTGTGTGTATTAATTTGATAAATATATAGATATTCTTGAATACTTTTATGTAGACATTCTTTTTCATCCTAAAATACTTTATAATTTTTATTCGTGAACTTCATTTCATTTCTTTGTCTGTTTATTCGAAACTTATTTAACTAATTTTTTCTTGGCAAAATTTGGTTTAAATATTCATTTTAAATTTTCTTCGTAAAGAATACTTTCTTTGAGTTCGTATCGCATTTGCAAGAGTTTATTATAACAGTTTCCAAAACTGAATTTATGGTGTTCGGTCTTATATTTATTACCTTTGTATAACAGTATAATGTACATAGATATACTTTTTCCTCTTTAAATACATTAATTTTTATTCGTAAACTTTTCATTGTCTGTTCATTTGAATCTTATTTAATGAATTTTTCATGGGGAAATGTGGCTTAAATATTCATTTTTAATTTCTCTTCAGAGAAACGAATCTTTTTTTTTTTTTTTTTTTTTAAAGTTCGCGTCGTATTTGCGATAGCTTATTATAACAGTTGCCAAAACTGAATTTGCATCGATCGCTTTTATATTTATTGCGTCATATTGTATGATTTATTCCGTTCTACCGACTCTGCATTTTTCAGCTGGTTCATGTTTATTTTTTCGTTGGTTTATGTAAATACATGAAGAAACGAAGTGAACGCATCTTCTAGTTTTACACGAGACGTGATGGAAAATTAATGCTTGCATGACCATATTTTTTCTTCTGATTTTCACTGTTATTGTTGTACCTGAAAGCTACCTGTAGGTCTTCAAACTATGTCAACTCACGAAAACCTTAGAACTATAAGATATTTCACATCCTTCTCTCACAAAAACATATCTTAAAATAATATTTAAAATACATCAATATGTTATAGGTGCGTTATTTTAAAACAACTGATGGAGAATATTCTATTTTATGTTAAAACTTTTAACACAAGATTAATGTAATTTACTCATCAATAGCATTGACTTCTACTTTAGGTGTCATCTAACCTTGTATTATACCTAGTGTCTGGGCTGTCACAGGACCTTTTTTTTTACACAGGCTATCAAAAGTCAAGTTCTATTTTGATGTTATCTACATTTAATTTGTTTCTATATTTTGCTTTTGTTGTCACATACGTTTAAATAGATTTTTCTCGGAGCACACATCTGTAGCTTGCCTCACGATCATACGAACTCTGCAGCGAACGTGAATCGAGCCCGCCTACACATTAACTGAGCAATTGAAAATGCATACACATCTATTGAGCAATTGAATTTAACTTCATTTTTCTCAAAACAAAACATTTTAGCTTGCTCGTAGGATTTCTCAGAATTTATTATTCATAATAGTGCGAACATTCAAGCACATGTTTGAAATAAGTTTCTTTATGACTTATGGATCAATTTTTAAGCAAATTACTAACAAATTTTTTTATATGAATTTTAATTAGATTTTTACTTTAAATTTTATAATTGGCTTAGTAATTGTAAGGAAACATGTTTTTTCCATTCAGATTTCTGAAAGAATATGTATAACTTCAAAGCTGAACATTTTGCTACAAGATGAGATTACTTTTGTAAATTTTAATGAATTTTATACTTACAGTCCTGCATGCAGTCCAGTATTTATTTTATTTTTTTGAAGAAAAAAAAATGTATGAAAATATGACGAATGTAAATATATATGAATATTATATGAAATACAAGTTTCATATTTCTATTATGTTTCATTGGTAAGTGATATTGGGGGTAAGTAAAAAGAACGTTTTTTTTGCATACACGTATAATCGAGTGTCCTGAGACCCCTTTAAGGTTCCCGTTCACTTGCCTTTCTCCTTTCGTGAACGTAATGTTAATTCTATGGAATTTCTACTGATCCCCGTTCTCAGATGTATTCTATTCTATCCATTTGAATGCAAATAAGTGCATCCGAAAGAGTAAAAAATAATGAAGATTTTTACAAAATTGCATTTTTTTCCTCCTATTTTTACATTTTTTTTGCCCCTATTTTAACGATTCGTTTGCGGGTTTTTCGGCGGGGGAGAAAAATATTGTAAAACATTTTCAAAAATCTAGGAGAAAATGTAATTCCACAGTAATCTTCATTATCTTTTGCTCTTTCAGATACACTTTTTTGTATTCAAACATAGATAACATAGTAAAGATTTGAGAATGGTAGTAGAAATTTCATAGGATTAACATAACGCTTACGAAATGGCTGTTAGACTTGAGCCTTCAGATTTCTTATTTCATTGGGAAAAGTTGCAAGGTACAATGTCGCAAAAACCATGTAAATCAAGTTCTATGGAAAACGAAAAAAGGGTTGAGTCTGGAAAACGGAACCTAGAATATATTGAAAGTTATAAATGTCCCTCTTTAGTAGACTCGCCCTTCCCCTTTCTATTCAAACGTTTCGGTATCACTAAAGAAGTCATCCATCTTCCCCTACTGTGCATTCGACTCTTCGTACTTGAAAAGCCCATTCTTGAATCCTTGAGTTCAGTACTAAAACTCTGAATAACACGTGTAGAAGTGAAATACTTATCTTATATATACACAAGGATTTGCTTAGAATTCTGCACGTGGTATTATTTTTTAGATGGGTGGCTGTAATTCAATAAATCTATTTAAAGAAATGCTAAAGGTAAGATTTTTTCACTCTTTATTTTTAAAGAGAAATATTTCGTGGATTTGAAAAAGAATTAGACATTATTAAACGTATAAAAAATATTGGAAAAAGAAACCATTATCGTTGTATTCTGCATTCTATTATGGTTTTGTGTAATACTACAGTTTCTATAAATTGTATTATTAATCAGCAATACATTTCTATTTTGATATAATTAATTTATTGTTGAGTTGTATGATTATGTTTTTATGATGCTAAATTTCTTATCTTTGTTTGTTTTTTTCCATTTTTATTTCCTTCTGTTTTCATTTTTAATTATTTCAATAGTCACTATTCAATCGTCCAATGAATAGAAAGTCAGACACTGATGATAGCAAAGTTATTTTATTTAAAATAATGAATAATTCTCGCCTATTATATCTGTGGCAAAGGTCCCTATTCGCATCTGATCTAATATATTAACTTAGTATTTATTTTACTGAACCTATCGTGTTCGAGTTTTTGGAAGATTTACAGATGTGGGTTTAATTCCTTAATCCATTGTAGGTTAGAAAGGCCCATTACTCAACACAGGTCTGATACAGATATCTCACTCTGATTACTTCAGCTCACTATTTCTACCACCAACTAACTTCAGTATTACGTTCTTCGCTGCTAATGAATGCGAATTTTCAAACCTATTCCGTATACTTCAATATTTTTAATTTAATCTACATATGTCACGCCAAGACGCAACACGCCTTTATACTTCCAGACCTGTATAAGCTCTCTTGATTGAAGTGGTGGACACCTGTGCTTAAACCTGTTTAGTCCAGGTGTGTACAGATTGTGATACGTTTTCACACGTGTGGCTTTTCCACGCTTTTTGTGTGTGATTTTAAAGATTTTTATTTTTTATTTTTACTGTTTTCCGCGGTATCTTGCCTGTTTTTTTTTTTTTTTTTTTTTTTTATTAATAGCTATCTATATTGTGGGATGCAAAAGTCCTAAAATGTGAACAAAACAGCATTTCGAATGCATTTTTGTTTAATTTGTTTGCTGTGAATTTTTCTTTTAAAAAAGAATTTTGTGCGTAATGAATTTTGTCACTAGTAACAACGCTGTTTTTTCTTACATTAATTTGCTGAATATCTCATGATTTTTCACCTGATATTCTTAAGTTAAATTTTCAATCTTTTATTTTTATTGCATCATATAGCACAGAAAAATTTTCAGCTCTCCAATCAAGAGAGTATCACAATTTAAGAGCCCCTGCTCAAAACATTTTTATAAAATTTCTCACACTTTTAAAAGTAGTTTTTATATTGTGGTATCCTAGTGGTCATGATCACGAGCTCGCGACCGGCGTTCTTACTGTCGAACCGTTGGCTCGAGTTCTGATTCCACTAAAGACAGGGAGTTGGTTCACGTTGAGTCTGTCGAGGTTCCAAGTCCTTTCTTGGTATGGTGCTGACGTTAGGAGAGTGGAATGACAACTTCGGTCTTGTCCTCGTCACTCTTAACCGAGGTTCAAATTTATGAGGTCCATCATTGATAATCCTTTTGTTGCTTCAAAGCGTGACATTAATAGAGCAATCCCACTTTTTATGTTACAGTTCAAGTTGGACGCGCGACCGGGATACATTAGCAATTTCTCTCTATTTTTGACTCATCTTGTTAATTAATTTTATTTCCATCCCTCCCTCTATTTTTTCAAATGTCTAGATATCAGTTACACATTGTTTGACTCAGCATAGCCTCATCTACCTCTTGACCTATTAAACACCACCACCCACCCACTCATTTTTGACTCAGTTGCCCTGTAATTAAAATTTATTTTCATTTTGATGTATAAATATATAAACAAATGGGTGTGATTTTAAAATATTTCCTTTTTTTTTTTTTATTTTAAACAAGTTTTATTTTTGTGTATTAAAATGTGACATTTAAAATTTTACTATATTTCTCTCATTTCATTAATATTTGTTAATTTATAATTATAAATAAACTCTGATAGCCTTACCAGTTATTGACTTTACATCATCATTATTTTTTACGCTTCATAATTTACGGTATCTTGAAAACTATGTATGCTAAATATAGGAATCCTTAAATATGATATCCCTATTCAAGTAATCATTATAAATATTTTTTTTTAGCATTTTTTGGTTTCTAAAGACCTTTTTAGTAATAGTCATGATATCACGAAGTACTCAGCTCTGCGAATCGTACTTATAGGATTGATCGTGTACAATACTTAGCGTCTTCAACATATAGTTTTTCGTTATTTTCAGATTTATTGTTTCTATAAGTAAAATTAGAAGAATTGAACTGAATTGATATAATTGAACCTATTATTAAAAGCTAGTTTAAATAATCACAATATTTCATTAAAAATAAAACCAAATAATTTCATTTTAATTAAATAATTATTGCAATATTCATTATATATAACAGTTATTTTACCTATTGGTAAGTCTAACAATTTTCTTACCTCTTTGATATTAAATTATTATTATTTTGATTTAGTTTTAGGCACATTAAAAAACGTACGAAATGGAATATTTTTTTTTTAAATGTAAATTTGAATGTGTCAAATCTAGATCTGAATAATATAGTTTAGATCATAGGTTCCCAACTTTTTTTTGACTTACTGCCGGGGACCTACCACGGGGGAAAAAATGCCCAGGTGAACGGTAGTTGATTTTCAACGTCTCTCCCTCCCCTCCTCCGTTCTATGCCCACCGGTGAGTGGTACCCTCTCCCTTTGAGAACTACTAGCTTTGATAATTTTCTCAAAATGCGCCATAGTATTTTATATTTGCTACATTGTTCTCAGACAAAAAAAAAAAAAAAAAAAAAAAAACCCAGCAGAAGTTTTTTTTTTGTACTTCTTCAAGGTTTTGGTTGCATTTAAAATATTTTGAAACTCTTCGAAAGCAATAAATTAAATAAACAAATAAATAAAAATGATGATAATAATAAAGCAGATTTTTTTTTAACAGGAAAAATTTAGAAATGTTCCAAAAATTTTTACATGAAAATAGGCATGATTCAATTTCATGATTATTCAATCACTGAATGTTGAAAGCGAATGTAATATATATATATATATAT
>BMAW01087014.1:28690-43720 GCA_019974015.1 Nephila pilipes
TCTGCTCTATTTCTTCCATGCTCTATGACTTTTTCTAAAAGTTTTGAAAAACTTCAATTCTAGAAATAAACTGCTGTTTGTAGAAAATGCAACACCATGAAGGAATCATCAGAATCAAATGAAATTCGCAGCAAATGTCAATTATAGGATATTATGCAAATTAATAAAGTTTCAGAGCCATCGCGCGTGCGCGGCGCGCGCAGCGCCCTCTGAATTGATGCTGAAAGCGTATAAATAAAGTGCTGTAGCGGGACGTTGAAAAAAGTCTATGATTATTTGTTAGTGGCAAACGTTTAGTGAGACCTGAGTATGCCTCCACGACGGAAGAATAAGAAATTCAAGCAACTTACGGAGTTTGAACGAGGGAGGATAATCGGCCTTCGAGAAGGAGGATTTTCCTATCGCGCAATAGCAGCTCGTATGCAGCGGAACAGTTCCACAGTGATGCGAGTTTGGAAGCAGTGGACCGACGAGCACCGAACAACTCGAAAAACAGGCACTGGACGACAGAAGGTGACGTCAGAGCGCGATGATCAACACCTGCTCCGCATGGCGGTGAATGATCGCACAGCTTCCTCCAGGCAGCTGGCAGCACGTTGGTCTACTGCTACAGGTGTACAATTGTCGGCTTCGTCAATTCGTCGTCGTCTGCTGCGCCGTGGATTGCGTGCAAGGGTGCCTTTATACAGGATTCCCCTCACGGCGAATCATCGACGGCTGCGTCGGCAGTGGGCTCTTGAGCACAGAGACAGGCGATCTGATTGGCACCAAGTTGTCTTTTCAGATGAATCACGCTTCAATTTGTGGACCCATGATGGCCGTGTTCGTGTTAGACGTTATGCCGGTCAACGCTGCCTTCCTGAGTGTATTATTGAACGACATAGTGGTCGAACACCCGGAGTTATGGTCTGGGGTGCGATTTCGTATCATGGACGATCCAATTTGATACGAATTGAGGGTAATCTCAATAGCAACAGGTACGTCCGTGAAGTGCTACAGCCCGAAGTCGTTCCTTTCCTTCAAGGCATCCCTGGAGCTATCTTTCAGCAGGATAATGCACGCCCACATGTTGCGCGGACTGTTCGAGACTTCTGTTCAGCACAACGCATGCAACTTCTTCCTTGGCCTGCTTATTCACCGGATATGTCGCCTATTGAGCACGTGTGGGATATGGTTGGTCGGCGTCTCGCTCGTGATCCGCGTCCTGCAGTTTCCAAAGACGAACTTTGGTTGCGCATACAAGCGATATGGAATTCTCTTCCTCAAGCAGATATTCAACATCTGTTTGACTCCATGCCACGTCGTATAGCAGCACTTATTGCAGCGCATGGTGGCTGCACCAAATACTGATTTCGGACGCTTAATTTGTTTCTTTTGTTTTGAAAATTTCATCATTTATTTGTATCAGTACAAGTCGTTTCTGCATTAAATTTCATTTGATTCTGATGATTCTTTCATGGTGTTGCATTTTCTACAAACAGCAGTATATATACACATTCATTCATTAAAGTTAAAAATGACTTAATTAATTAATTAACAATTATAGATACATGAAAAATATTCTAATATGAATAATTTTTTGATAAGGATTGATTACTGCTTGTAATATTGTTTTTCACAGAATTTTTTTTTTCTGTTGATTCGTTTTTTTTTTTTTTTTTTGTTTTGTTCTTATAATTAAAAGCATATTTTTTTTAAAGCAAGCATATTATTCCAGCTAATTGTACATTATTGCAAGCTGATCTTTCCGAAAATAAGCTCCATCATATATACGAGTATGAATTTGAATGTTTGTCTGTTTGTCCACTATACAAATTTACAACGTTGGTTGCATCGCTCCAAAACTTTTTAGGGAGCTTCGCTGATGTATGGAAGAAGCCATAAGCATATTCACTACAAAAAAAAAAGACTTTTTCAAATTTAATTTAAAGTGACCAATGTAGCACATTTTATCATCATTGCGCAAGATACTCATGTTACATCATATGACGTCACAGTCATTGTTGCTTCTTGCTATCTATCTTCACGTATATTTATTCATTTGTTTGTAACTGAATGCAGTTGCTTAGAGATTGCTTTTTTTTAATACAATGTTCGTTCCATGTTGTAGAAATACGATTTTATTTCGAAAGAATTATACAAGAATAATATTCGATGATCAATTCAAGAACTTATCATTAAAAATATTTTCAACAAAACATCAAAATTTTTACAACAGTATCTGTGATATTAATAATCCTTTTGAAAGCATCTTCTTTATTTATTCCTCAAGCTTCATAATCAAACGCCTTCGATTCTTACAACACAGTTTATGTTTTGTACGCTCTTTCACCACAAATGCCAAATGCCATATGGGGGATTATATGTCGCTTCTCTAATAATTGGACCTAGGCTGCAGCCAACGCCTTATTTTTCATTCGTTTTGTTTCTATATTTTCGCTAATTTCGATTAATTCAAAAACTTTTTTCAAAATTTATTTTATTGTAATTAGCTATTGCTATTTCTTAATAATGTTCTTTCATGTTCAAAATTTTTCATGTTTAATAATGCTGAAGCGATTTCTTTTGTTTCCTTTTCTGGCTAGCTCTCGAACTATATGTCGCAAAATTACGATTCTCCACCATTTAATTAGCCGATTTTCGGCGAATTTTTAAATTGTTGAAAGTGTCATTTTTGGATTTTTTTTAAAAATCTTTTTATCCCAAAATTTATCGATCCAAACAACACGGTATACATAAGTTGTACGGAATGAACATTTGGATCTTTTTTAAAAAGTATTGAACAATTGTATCAATCATTTGATTTTTATTATCAATTACAATTTGCTTAAATTACTCAAAATATTATTTACTCTTAAAAGTTGATCCTCATTAAAAACAGGCTTAGAGCTGAATTGTTATATATTTCAACTAATCCTTTCGAAGAACGAGTATACCATATAAAATATCTTACATAATTATTTTTGGTTGCAGGAGTTGAATCGCAAAGATGGCCATCCAGGAATGCCTATTAGGCCAGAGCTACGGCCCCCACCTCCTGTTCCTGGACGAAGACCCCCACCTCCACGTGGACCCATGCAGAATGGAATGGACAGTGCGCTTAAACGGTAAGTATTTATTTGTTGGAACTCTCAGAAATTTTTTTAAGTGATTTAAGAAATAGCGGCGAAAGAGAATTATTATTGGTGCGTTTGGCTGTGCCTTGAATGAAACTTCACTTTAGAAAGTTTGTAAAATTTGATTTAAGTTGACTATAGTTGATTAAGATATTTAGATCCAAATGCTGCGTTTAAGAGAGACTTACGTTTATAGATTTTTTTAGTTTGTGTTTAAAAAGGTATGGGCAGTGGCCTTTAAAAGTTTAGGTTCTACCAGGCTTTTGTTTTTTTTTATTTAAAAACAAATAGAACCAAAACACCCCATTAAAATAGAATGAAATGTGTTGTAAACAGTTATTATTTTTATTTTCTTTCGTAATTTTTGCATCGAGAATAATATACAAACAAAAAATTGTATTTTTTTTGTCAAAGCCCACAGTTAAAAAAAAATAAATCACAGCTTTTGAGAGGGAAGAAATGAATTTTAAAAAGGAATGTATCTTTTGTTACTTGTGATGCATTGGCGTGAGTGATTGTGGAGTTCGATGGCGCAAAAGCCAGATATGGCAATGCTGCTCCAAACAAGGTGTAACTGTGATCTAGACGTTTGAAAAAATGGATAAAAGGATAAAAATTTGTTTGACAAGGAGGATGATCGAACATAGAGCAGGATCTTTAAGCTATAACAGGGCCGCGTCACCCGTGTTAACCACAAGAAGTAAACTCCATGGGAAAGGGGAAAAAATCATTAGAGTGCCTCTAGGTCATTATTCCTGTACTGACCTAAGGAAGTTAAATCTGGGAGGGCTGTAATGCATTGGCGTCATCGTCTTCCAATACTCCCAATTAAGTTGTCGGACACTGGAATAGGAAGCAACGCCCATACATGGAGCAACCCTCGTCTAAACTCATTTAACGACTTCAGAAGAGGATTTAAGCAATCATCTGCCTGCGAAAGTAGTCTCGCAGATTCCCTACAGTTCCGGAGATCGAGCTGACTATTCCATTCACTCCAAATCTTCATCCTCAAGATATTCGTCGATAAGCCTAGCTCATTGAGTTCGCGCATTATTACTTATTAGGAGGAATTAATCATCAGCACACATGTAGCTAGGATTTTGTCGCGATATTTCATCACAGTCTAGAGTTCATATACGGAACACATGCAGGTCATTGTGACCACTCAGAAAAATTCCAGCCGATACTATGATTGTTGCTTTGTGCACTTTGTATCTGCTGTTTTGTACTCTCCAGTTCAGCATATCCCTGAATCTCTTTTCGAAGTGAACCGGAATTAGTGTGTGAAGAATACAGTAACCTATCGATGTCTGCTACTGGTAACATACGCTTTCGCCCAATGTAAAGGGGATTTTCTGTGTCGACAACTAAGAGGGATACGATTGGATCCAATTAAATCCCACTCCTTGGCGACGGAAAGCCCAATGTCGCCAAAAATCACGATAAATGTTTCGAAATGGTAACCCTAATAATGCCTCTCTACAAGACTCTACTTTTTTGGAACCCCTTTGGCGCGAATAAACTACATTTTTCTTTCCATTGCCAAAGCGTGGGATAAAATCCCACACTTTCTGGAAACAAACAAGAGGACACGTCTCGCACAGTCTTTAATTTTGAAGACATTTGCACTGCGTAATAGCAGATATTGCCATCCTTGTAGTGACATATTGATTTGAAATGAGTCGAGGAACAGTAGTGTCCATACTTTTTCGGACACAATAGTAAGGGATCTTACGCAGGGATTTTAGCTTTTTGGCGTCAATAAGTCTTCCTAATGTTGATTTTTCGCATTCAAGTTTATCCCAGAATATTTGGATCATTCAATTAGATACAATAAGACGTCTAACGGTATCAATTTAAAACTTTATTTTCATTTCCTGATTGCCATCATTGTAATGAATCATATAAACAACAACAGCTAGATATAGCCAATAATATCATAGTATCATCAATTTTACTCTTAATTATTCGTATAAACCGTGTTATTTTAAACCTTTATTTCTTTTCTTTTACTCGTGAACGTCAAGAAACTAATTGTACTTTAACTAGAGTTTGTGACGGCTCTATCCGTGATCTTGTCACTAACAGTCCTCTTGGGAAATTTTCAGTCCTTAACAATTATTTTATTAGAAAGCTTCCTCAGAAGAAAAGAGCGTTATCATGCAAATTAAGACTGATATACATATAGTATAAGCTTTCAGGTTAAGGAGAGGAGAGATAGGATAGACTTCTAGTGGAGCAATGAATATTTAGTAATTCATATTTGTATTACGTAAGGTGACGATCGAAACTAGATTAGATAGCTAAGAAGTCAGAGCTCTTAAATTTAGTAAGTGTACTAAAGTATTTAAAGTCTTCTCATATCTCACATACTTCGTCAATTGTCCTCATATTTATTAATTGGGTGCTTATCATAACTTGGATTGATCAAACTTGTGTTGTAAATAAATTAAGTGTTTTAGAACATGTCGAGTCTTCCTTCCGACCTCCCCACTCTGAGGTAAGAGAGAGAGATTCCCTCACAAGTTGGTGTATTAAAAAAATCATATTTTTGTGTGTTCTAGTTTTTATTCGTAAATTTAAATCAATCTTAGATGGAAGAAGTGCTAATCAATTTGAAAAAAATTGATTGATTGTTTTTTATATTAATGTCACCCTAAGAAGCAACACGAGGGCGATAAGCTACAGACCTCGCAATTTTGAGTCCCTGTCAAGTGATGAGGACGACACCTGAACTGCATCTCTCTCTCCTAAATTGCATACCACGCAAATGGGAGGACTTGGAACCTCGACAAATTTAACATGCATCAGCCCCGCTTCACGATGGGTCTTTAATGACATCATCGATTTCTTTGCAATTGTTTGTTCACATTTGATCATTTCGGTCTATAGACAACCACCAACTCACATTCTTGGTGGTCAGGCCGCAAGGATCGCACGACGCCATAGATATGTATGAAAATCAGGTATTTTATGGAGAGAATAGAGGAGGTGTTTGAGTATCTGTAGTATGTTGACCGTTAGTAGTCAAAAAAATTAGCAACATTATACTTATGGCGATTTTATAGCGTTATATAATTAGTATATTTATGAAAATGAAAGGATTTCTTTTGTAGGATTTAAACTCAGAATATTGACTGCATTATCTGATTGCTTCTCGGTGTAATAAGGATCGATTCTCTGTGTATTGTGTTAACAACTAATGCTGATTTCTAATTATACTAACCTTATAGTGTCTATCTTTAAAAAAATGGCAAATTGCATATCACCTGAAAATTTTTCTGCAAGTGAAATTCGAGGAAAATAAATTTCTGATTCTATTTGTCTCAATACCTATCTTCTACATTACATTCACTAATGTAACTTACTTCCTCCAGTTTGATCGCCCCCCCCCCCTCCGAAGGTCAGTAATTGTTTTTTCTTTCGCAAACTGAGTTCCTTTGATAAAAATAATTCTGTGTAGTAGTTTTCATGTTGTCAATCTGTTTAAAAGCTTGTAAGAAATTGATTTTTATGACGCAAGACAATTTAAATTAAAGATCGGAATATATCTGTGTTTTCATATCATATTGTGATAGATGGACACTTATGAAACCTTTTTATTTGTATAAGTGTATAGTAAATTTCTTTTAAGTTAATTGCGTGTTTAAATATTTTTTTTAATATATGAAGAATACGAATGCTTCAATACTCACAATCAATATTTTGAACAAAGTTGAATTTCTTAAACACCTCTTAGCATGGGGATGATTGAAAGTTTCCATTATCTTTCCTCAATGGCAAGTAAATAAAATTATATAAGATTTGAATGTATTATATTTTTTTCCAGAAACAATACACAAGGTTCATCAGGACTCTTGAGACACTGTTACCCAATGCAAACCAATGGATCGGTCCCACCCTCTCATGGGTATCCTCCCACAGCAAGGCCAGTCATTGACGGAGCCGCAAACTACGAACCACGTTATTCAAAAAGTGGCAAACTGGTTCCTCGTTCACAAGATTCGCGACCCATGCCACCCCCCGTTGTGATGCTACGCACTGGTCCTCTAGGTACCTATCCAGATGCTGAAACGTTGAAGCGATCCGAAATGGCATCCTCTTACAACCGACTTCCAGACAGAAATGGTACCAACTCATCCGACTACGACAGACAATACCACAAACCTCCGTCACAAGGAGACATATCTCAGCAAATATTTGTGGACACCAATTCTTACTCGAATGGTCAATCAATGATTGCCGACCATTTGGCTATTCCTTATAGAATCCCACAAGTGTCGCCTAAGAATCCACGGCCGATGTTTGATGGAAATTCTTTGAATAATGGAATGAGGAAGGAGCCTCTGTCACTCCCCTGTTCACGCTCACAACCATCGCCGTCTTCGAATCATTTCCAAAATTCATCTCCATCAAATGGCTTCAAAAGTCGGACATTACCAGTTGGATCGAGGCCTCTCGGGGACTGTCCTGGTTCGCCCATGGATTACAGGAATCGAAGGCCCGAACCCAATTCGCCTTATTACGACGAACGTGGCATCTTGCACGAGCCTAGAAACCCTCCGTGTCCTCGCCCTAATCCAAGTCGAAATGGTCTATCAGCTGACGCCCGTGTAGTTCCACCTAATACAGAAGACGACGTGATTTATGCTAATCAGCAACTACCATACCATTCTTCCAATTCAAACAAGAAGGACTACCCCCAAGATCAACAACGGACTCCTCCGATGTTGAATGGAAACGGACCTCTGTATGAAAATTCCATGAGGAATGGATCAAGAGGTATACAGGATTCCTGCCCCGAAAATATTTATGCCAATCATCACGTGGCTAATTCTCACTACACTAATCAATCGAATCAACAACAGATCTCCAACTATGACAACAAACACGGCAATGGTATAAAGAATCCTAGAAGCGATAGACGTAATACACATCCTCCTCCACCTGTTGCACAGAAACCCTCCCATTCTCTGCCACAGCCATCGGAAATGGTGATGATTACGGAAACTCGTGGATGGAATGGTCAGGCGAGCTCAACGTATGCCAAGGATGTCGTCAAACCCACACCTCGGATGCCTCGACTTCCAAACGGGCTGCTTGCCTCAAGTGCTCAGCTGACAACAGTTCCTGCTTATCAGTGTGTCATTAACGAGTTGTCAAGTCGTCCGCCTCATCAGGTCTCGCCAACAGATTCGTCGACCTTGTCTCTCAGATCTAGCTACGATTCATCGTCAAGTTCGAGCAGGGAATTCTGCCGACGACCGAATAAGTCGGTTGATGGCGGTGTAGAACAAAGAAGAACAGCTGAAGGTAAGTTTTTTTTTTTTTCCCTTCTTCTGTGAACATATCGTAAATTGAGTTGGTTAATGGAGTTAATTTAAATTGTTTGCATTTCCTTGGTTGGATCAAATATAAAAGAGAGAAGAGAGAAAAACTTTCCTAAAACACTGTTTACCAAAATGATGATAACGTTATTTTTCTATATATTCTCTTTAAGTTGTATACATTTTTTCCCCCTAATGTTTCGAGAATTTTTTAAATTCTTGCATGGCTTAAAAGAAGTTGGATCTATACAAAGTCAATTTCGCAAAAAAATTTCTATTTCATTCGATGAAATATTTCACCTTTTATCGCTTCTTGAGGGATTTTAACAGATGATAGTATATGAGGGCTGAATCCGACTATAGAAAGAATGTTCGAGTGTTGTCCAATGAAATTTCATTAAATTTTCTTGGCTTACACCTCTTGTATGAAATCTTGCATTGTCCTGTGGAAGGATAACTCTTGGGAAAATGAATGTCTTTTGGACCGAAATACTGTGTCAATCTTCATCAACAGTTCATTGAAGTAAATTACATTGATTGTGGGTCGATAACGAGAACTTTTGAAGCAAGTAACAAAGTTTTTGTTTTTAGAGGAGCAGTTTCACTTTTTGTGCGCCATCCCATACTGGACCGCTTTGATTGAGGTTAAATAAATGAACGTATGAAGAATAAAAATATACCAAACCATCATTTAACTTTAAACAACTTATGATTGCTATTGGCAAAATATATAAAAATCGTTTGCTGCTGTTAAAAAATTCTTGTTTATATTTGATATACCTTCATATTTTCAACCATTTTCATAAGTGAATAACTGTGTATATCGCATTTTATGTAACTTACAATCAGATCAAAGTAAGTTTTTTAAAATATTTGTAGTGTTAGATAGTAAGCTTTAAGTGTCCGATGTCTTGAAAAAAATTCGTAATGATTCTTCATCGCGGAATGTAACTGATATGAAATGATAAGATTTAGGGCATTTTTCGTTTCCTCTTCCTATGTACAAATTATTCATTTAAAAAATGCTATTTTTATCAAATTTTTAAATAAATTCATCAATTAAAATAATACCAATTTTATTCTTTTTCTAAGCTATTAAATTAATTTATTTTTGTCCTTGTTTTTTGTTTTTATTCCATTTTCTGAATTTCAATTCATTTTATGCTCCGACTTTCTATTTATTCTACGTATTTCCTTATGCTTGTTTAGTCAACATTTCTATATAGTTCCAGTTTGATTCATATTTTTAGTTTCTGCTTCAATATTCCAGAATCTTACGTGTTCTTTATTTTTAATTCCTGTTCATTTTATATATTCCTAGTTTTATTTTTTTATTCTACTTCTTGTTTTATTTTTCTAGATTTTTCGACAATATTACAAGAAATTTTTCGTATTTTAAGTTAATAAGCATTTTATTTATTTACTTCACTTATTTCGAAAGGTTGGACTTATGGAAATTTTGCTGACAAAAATATTTCTCTCTATCTTCTTTTATTTAATTTTCACTTTATATGTGGCGTCCGCTAATTATTGAGAACTTCACTTTACACTATCAAGATTAAATATGTCTTTCTCTCTGCGGCTACTTGGCCTAAATACGCTTGAATTATCGTTTATAATAATAAACTAAACTGTCTCTTACCGATTCATTTGGGTTCGACTGAGTAAAATAGTAGAAATTGAGGGTTAGATTCCTTGGTCCTATACTTATTTCTTTATGACCCTTCAGTCGCTTTGTAGATTAGAAAGAGCTGGTTCAGATGTCTCACTTAAATTATTATCATCAACTAACTAACTTCCAATCTCAATATTAAATTCATCCCAGCTTTTATACACATCTGATCAAATCTATTCATTACACTTCATTCTTTCAATCTAATCTGCATGGATTACGTTTCATTTTATTGGCAGGGATTTTGTATTGAAACACAATCAGAAAGAAACTCAAAAATAGTTAAAATGATAATCACCATCGAGCTCAATGTCACAATACTTGAGAAAATTGGTTTGCCCTCTTACTTTATGGACATGTTAACTCTTCAATGGAATCTTTAGCAGCGCAATTTGTGAATGATATCATTCTACTCTAAGTACATTAAATAGAGAACTGAAAGCTTTCGAATAAAATAATGTGAATAAAAGATTAAAATTGAATTAACTATTTAGGTTACATTATTAAAGAGATTATATAATGGAAATGTAATGGTTTTGCTTAACCTTCTTTTCTAATAATTTTTATGGCGAATTAAAACAACTATGCTTATGCTAGAAGCACACAATATTTGATTTCATTGTCACTTATTTACCCAAAATTTTTTGGACTTTTATTTAGTGATTTTGGATTTTTATCGAAGAGATATTATTGAAATGAGTTTTATATAATTTTTCTATTAATATTCCTTTTTTCTACTAGTCGTATTTACTGATATGTAACAAGGTACATAACTTACTCAGATGAAATAAAAAATTGTGTAGTATTTTTCGCTTAAAAAGGTGATTAATTCTCAATAATACTGCATTTTTCGCCTTTTAAAAGTTTTTTAAAATCAGTTTTTGATCTCTTTACCCACCATATTTTCAAGAAAAACCCACCATATTTTCAAGAAAAACAGCATAAAACACACACACGCACGCACGCACGCATATATATATATATATATATATATTTAAAAAAAGAATATGTATATATATAACATGTAGAACCTTAACATCACATATAAACATAAAAATAGCGAAAAAAAAAATCAATTTTACTTTTTCAAAAATTACTTTTTTCATTATTTTTAAATGATTGGTGCTTTAATGTAATATAAGTTTTTAACGTAACTGATAAAATGCGATTTCCACCTCTTTTTTACTTCTTTAATTAATTAATTTCTTTTATCTTTTTTTTTTACTTCTTATTTTCCCTTCTTATACTTCCACATGACAAGAAATGTTTAATTTTTAAAAAAATTCAAAATACATAGAATTTGTTGAAAAGTCTCAGTAATAAAATTTTTTGTTACTAAAAAAGTATCAGCTGTAAACAGTTAATTATATAATCATCGTCGTGTCTTCTTTCAATCTATGTTCATCCTCATAACCATCCTTCCAATTTGTTTAACCCAAAAGATTGATGCATTAAAAATAAAGATGGCGGTTCGTTAGGATTGTTGCGGAATTATTTTTACGAAAATTATAAAGTAAATGCAATCCAAATTGCAAGAGGAGAAGGGTGGGACTTTGAGATTTTTGCACGGTACGCATGTGAGACAAGATGAAGTAGAAATTCTCATTTTTACACCAAACACAAATGGACTGTAAAAAATTAAGAATAAATAAAATACCGATACATTGAACTATAAAGTATCTTGATGTGAATTTTAAAATGAGTCCTTGAATTAATAATCAATAATATCTATATACTGAATAATTATCAATAGTTCAGGCCAATAGCCCAGTGGTCATGGTTGCGGATTCGCGGCTGGCGTTGTTTCCGTCGAGACTGGGATTCAAGCCCTGATGCCTCTAAAGATCTGCCGTGTAGAGGGGCCGATGTCCGTTAAATTTGGTCGAGGTCTCAAGTCCTCCCATTGGCGTGGTGTGGAAGTTTGGAGAGGGAGGTGTAAGCTCAGATGCCCTCCTCGTCGTTTGATCGAGGTTCAAAATTACAAGGTCCGTCCCAATAGCCCTCGTGCTGATTCTCAGTGAGTCGTTTATAATCAATCACATCACATCAATAATTCAGTATTGGAGACAAATCGTAAAGACGACAATATTTTACGAGTTTTGTTTTATAGCAGAATTTTGAATGGTGAAAAGTTTCAAAGAAGAATCGCGCCAAATTAGGGCCAACGCGAGGTTTGAAGTAAAAGTAATTTTTCCAAGTAAAAAATTCAGTTAAATAAATTTATTTGTCAATTTGTGGTGCGTGTGTGTATTTTAGGTACATTTGATAACATTTCACTTCCCTTAAATATGCTAAATGTATGAATGTGGAATATGATGTTGAACCTCTAGTAATTAGTTTCAGTTATTCGAATACATAAGCATTTTTTTTTAAAGAATGGATCGGTGACATCGCCTGTCAATTTTTATTTTTGATGATCTGTCATATTAGTTAAACAATTAATTAATTATTAGTTAAACAAGTTTCCATTACACATTGTTTTTCAATTGTCATTTTCTTCCTTTCTTGCAAATATTTTATAGTTATAAAGGAACATGTTTTGAAGTACGACTTCACGAAATATTACAATAAATAATAAAAAGATTCCAAATTTATTTCTAAACATCAAAGGGATGTTTTCAATTCACAATATTATTGAGAAAGTGTATAGGCATTCTTTTTGATAGCTAACTAAATAAAATATTATCTTTCCGTAACATGGCTTTTGAAATTATCACTTCTTGAACTTGTCTCATTTTGAAATATTGTGCTTTTTGTAAACTCATCTTATCACATGATTCACTGATATAAAGAAAACATTCATTCATCATTTACGTTAGTTATTACATCATATTTTAAAATATTGATTCTTATTTGAATATTATTTATAAAATTAATTACTACAGCATTTTCAAAAACTATTTTAATATATATTAATTTATTGAACAAATTCATTCAAATTTCTTTGCATTTTATTAAATTCATATGAAACAAAAATGATCGCTGTATTATTTCTCACAAAAGTTCGAATTGAAGTTCTTAAAAATTATTTTAACGACGTATTTGCTTTTTATACAATATTAATCAACCCATCTCAAAAATTGTTACCTAGTAGCAAATGAAATTAAGTCTCCTTCTCTATAAATCTGAAATAAACTATCACCACTATAGTTGAAAACAGGAATTTCAGGAATTTTCAGCTAGCAACCAGTATATCGCGATCTTAACCATGAAAGAACACTTTTGTTCGGTAGTTTTATTTTGCACATGTTAGTATTGTCACGCATCATTCACGGTTTACGGTGATAACATTTTCTTGAGAAGATTATCAATCAAAACTCACTTTTTTCTTCTTCTGTGATCATTTGCACTCCAGGGTAAGTACGGTTTGGGTCGATACCGGTTTGTGAGATAAGTCTACATTTTTGAGAGGATTTTCGATCTTGCAGATAAAGAACTGCTTAATCTTAGAGTTAAGGTTAATTGTACACTGTTAAGTTGTGTCTCAGAACACATCATTTTCTGGTAAGTGTTTTTTGTAGAAATTTGATGAATTTTTTGGTGTTTTTGAAGGTTTGTTGCAGTATAATAACGTAAATTAAAAATTATATATCCATAATTGTTCGGTATATTTTTTTACTTTTTGCTTATCTGTTTGATGAAATGTTTATGTTAATATAGGGTTGTATATACATGTGCTGATATACAAAAGTTTGTAAAATATATATCGTCAGCGTATTTTGTTCGATGGAACTTTTGATTAGATCATAAGGTAATTCCTTTTAAGTGATAGTTTTCTGTTGTATAGCAGCAGTTTTCTAAATAAAATAGCCGGTTTTACTGGAAAATTTATAAATTTTGTTTTTATTAAATTTTTTTCTGCTTATATATGTATATGTACTTATGTAATTATATTTTTTAAAAAAAATGTTATGTTCTCCTTTAGTTTTTTATACAAGTGATTGAATGTGTATGTTTGTTAAAAAAATATAATTGCCAAGGAAAATGTTAGAAAATATTAGAAGTAACATACAAAAGTTGTTAAATAAAAATACAAGTCAGATATAAATTAATAAAATTTCAATTTTAATTTTTTGTTTAAATGTAAAATCATCTAAAATTATAATGTAGGTAAGTGAAAAACATTTTTTTTTTTTTGAAAAATTTACATTTTTCACCGTAAATTATGTTGTAATTATATTATCATAGATGATCATAAATCGATGTTTTCATTAATGATATAAATACTTAATTTATTTATTCATTAGTTTTAAAGTAAAAATTTTATGAAACATGTTGCTGTTAAAATATTTTACCCATAAAACAATACATGTAACATTGCTTTGGAATAAAATTGCATTTATTTACAATTAAAGTACTGAAGTGGCATTAAAAATAGTCAGCGACTATCTTGTTCTTTATCGAGTTTCAAATTAGGCATTTTCACAGACAATTTGTTAAATCATTATAATTCTTCGATTGAATTTTTGAATGTCCTATGAATAAAATAGGCCTCTTAGTAGCCTTAATAGGCATAATAAAATTTGAGAAAAATCTTGAATTATTTTCTCTGAAAGGGGAAAATAAGGGTACGTTTTAAAGCCACATTGAAGTATAATCTAATACCATTGTATGCGATTTATCGGTTGCATAAGCTGCTCATAAAAATAGCATTTTTAGGTAAATAGTTTTCCAGTTCTAACTTTCATGTGATGATTGATATTCACAAAAACCTGCTCCCGTTTTAAAGCTAATTGGACATATATTAATTATGGTTTAGCCCTACCGGTTAGTATTGATTTTAAAAATCTCCAAATTAGCAATTTTTAGGATTGCCATGTGTGCATGGACGAGTCTACCATAACGAGTCGCTTTGTTAAGGAGGGTTGACACACACACACACACACACACACACACACACACACACACACACACA
>BMAW01087014.1:58783-70390 GCA_019974015.1 Nephila pilipes
GTCTACTGCACTTTTTGACAATTGTGGATATCAGTGGGAAGTATGTGGTTGTATGGCTTTTGTTATAAAAATACTGTATTTAGTTGTTTAAACACGCTAATGACTTAGAAATTGTATTTTTTGTGTGTTAACAAGATATGTTAGTGCTGCAATACTTGTGTAAAGAGTTAATTTAAACTGTTATCTCTCTTGTAGCGCATGTTTTTGAATTGTATTTATCACCTTAACGTTGGGTGTACTTAACTTTCATGAGGCAACTAAAAAAAATCTGTGATTGTGGATTAGGTAAATAAAATATTTGAAAGCTTCTGGATTGTTTAATTTTGTCTATTCTTTCTAGAGTTTGAAGTCGATGCATTTACTATGTTGCGGCAGTAATTTTTTTTTGAAAATGCGTAAAAATGTCAAAAAAGCTCTTAATTTTAATTTTTCCAAAATTAGAAAAAAAATTATACGTTATACGTTACTTTCTTATTTAAATTTGAGTTAGTCATTCAAAGGACTGCAATATATTTGTCGATATATGATACTGAGGTAAATGGGTTGATTCATAAATGTATCTAAACTTTTTCACATAATACCGAAAGCATTCGAAATCGTATATAATAAAAAGTACAGTAAATTATTGTATGTAATAGCTTTTAAAACATTAACTATTTGTTACAATGGCAAGAACATTCTCAATCTTGGTTATTTCACTATTGACTATTTTCTTAGAAGTTTTTTCAAAGCAAAAGGGATGCTTCACTTTATAATCCAATTCGAATTTTTAATCTTGAATACGAGAAAAATTTATTCAATAATCATTTTTTTTTTATTATTGCATTTGTAACTAACTGTACGAGAGTGGTTTAGAAAGTATATTCCGTTTCACTTTAACCTGACAGCATTGGGAAAGGTAGAAAATGTAACAATCCGCTTGAAAGATAGTTTTATATTGTTTCAGAATTTAAAATAAAAAAATTATCGGAATTTGTTAAAAAATGTCATACATTATAAAACTTATGATTTTAAGGATATATTTCAAGTTAACATCATGTTTAAACCACTTATTTTTTAAACTAAGCGGATGAATGAAGTTGAAACATTAGTGAATGCAGTAATGGATTTTCAGTTTGGCTGGAAACCAGTTTTCAAGATAACATTTCTGGCGAGCTTTCTACGCTTTCACATCAATTCTATGCCAATCGCTTTGCGTCTTTGCTATCGTTCATACTTACAATTTTTATCTCTCGTGCTATTTTCTTCGTTTTTGTTTGATATTCTAAACAAAGCTGAAGAAGGAATTTCACCAAACACTCTGTACACAGCATCAAAGAGTGGAAAATCAATTCGATGTGGAGCCTGGAGAAACATATTGAATGGTTATTCTTGACTTCGATAAGAAAACAATCGAGAATCTGTCAATCTGATCGTTAAGAAGTTTGTCAATTAACTAGTGTATCTAAAAGAACAATTTTTCATTCGAAAAAGAAAAGGCGTTAAATTCCTTCTGCCGGAAAGAAAGACCTGGTACCGTAAGTAAGTGTAGAAGGCCCGTAAAATTTTTTTTTCTTTTTATTTTTTTTTATTTTTCGATTTTTTTTTTTTTTTTTTAGAAATGAGTTTCCTACGTTAGACAAAGTTCTGAAAGAATTGAACGATGATATCGATATTTTTTCGAGAAACATACACCCGACTACCTTGTATAGGTTATTGAAATATACAGGATAAGACATTTCATTTGAGAAAAGGAAAATACAGGCTATGTTTCATAAAAGACAAGATATAATTTTATGGCGCAGAAATCATTTGAAAATAATTAGGGAATTAAAGAAAGAAAATGCGTCATTATACTTTTGGATGAGATCTGGGTGAATGAAGGACATTCTCAGAATCGAGTGTGGCAAGACGTAACAATTAAAAGCAGTTATGATGAAGCCTCTTCTAATTTAACAATAGGTTTGATCGCACCAAAATGAAAGGAAGGAGTTGTCACTAATATTTATATGAGGGTGGTTTGGTGTTTTAAGCCCTCTTATGTATTTTAACTATCTGATACGTGATAAATAATACAAGCGATTTCTAATAATGATTCAGAAAGCTTATTTCACGATAAGCTTTGCAATGGATTTGATGATAAAACATGATAGACATTTTTGTTTTATTAACGGGTGTTACAAAAGAGCTAATAGAATTTACGATGCTTACTTATAATAAAAAAATAATTTTTTGTGCGCGTTTTTTTCCCTCGCCAAATTTGACGAATTTCGTCGGTTATTAGTCACCCCCTTCTCTCAGTGTAAACCGAGTTTCTATGACAATGGCTGTGATTCGCCCGCGTAGCTTTATCAGTGCTGCCAAGTTAAGCGAAACAAGCGATATTTTTTATAAGATGGCGTTGCTAAGGCAAGATGGTGTTACTATTGTGAGTTGCTACCTGTTGAAAAAATAAATCTGACACTGATTCGTAATCTTAATTTTTATTTGTAAGTTAAATGCAAATTTTGATTGCTGTCGCGACGAGTTGCCTTCGTCATTTTACGTCGAAATGTCACCATCCTTGAGACTTGAATTAATCATTATTTACAGGAAGCAAAGTAGCATCAGCATTAAATAAAGGTGGTTGCATCCGGGAAATTTGTTCCAAAGAATATGGTTTCATCGTCCAGGAAAGTTAGGGCGATGTTTTTTTTTTTTTTTTGGATACTGATGGACTTCTTAGAATAAAGAATGCATTTTAGACTTCTTAGAGAATGCTACAGTGAGTTAACCCATTCCCACTTCACATTCATAAAACTTCATTCCTAACAAGGGTACTTTTTTTAAACTGCCCTTGCAAAAACGTTCTTAAAACCCAAGCAAGTTCTTCAATTGGAATTTTCAAATTGCGCACAGCAATTAGATATTCAAGGAACGCAGTACACACTTAAAAGAGATAAAATCCGTCAAAAAGAAAGGGGTATTGTAAGCAGTTATCAATCATTCGAACATTAATTATTCAAAACTATTTATTTCAGTCATATAATGTTTGTAGAGATAGTTTAAATGTACTGAAATAAGTGGGACTGTATATATGAATAACTCAACAATTAAAGTTTATTCACTCAATTTAACCAAAATGTTTGCATCCTCAGACTTGTGTATCATTCTTGCTTCGTTTTGTTACAAGATGGCCCAAACTAGAACACAACCTCTTAAATTAAGGTTATTTGATTTGTGCTAGGAAAATGATGAACTATCAAACCAATTATTATTACACGCCGAAATACGATAGTTGTCAAGAGGTATGTTCACAAAAACCTGTTGAATTGTTTAAACAGTAAAGAAATAGTCCTGAAATTAATCCAGCCTTAAGTGACGATTAGAAAAAAAAAAAATAAAAACAATATTTCTTATTTGGCCGATGTATTTGCAAAGTTCAATGATATTCAAACACGTCACCAAGGAAAAGTTATTACATCAATACCAGCACGAACAGTTATTTTAAGTTTTCAAGTTAAATTAAACTTGTTTAAGGCTCCCGTCTAGCCGCCATTTTGATTTCGCGGACGTAATGTTAATCCTATGGAATTTTGACTTTAATTCTCACATCTTTATTATTTGTTCTATTTGAATGCAATAAAGTGCATCTGAAAGAGAAAAAAATAATCTATGTTTCTGTGGAATTACTTTTTTCCTCCGATTTTTAAAAATATTTGAAATTTTTTTTTAAAGACCAGAAAACTCAAAAACGAATGATTAAAATAAGAATAAAAATATTTTTAAAAATCGGAGGAAAAAAGTAATTCCACAGAAACATAGATTATTTTTTTCTCTTTCAGATGCACTTTATTGCATTCAAATAGAACAAATAATAAAGATGTGAGAATTAAAGTCAAAATTCCATAGGATTAACATTACGTCCACGAAATCAAAATGGCGGCTAGACGGGAGCCTTAAGTCTTAATTGTGTGTGTTACTTAAAGATTTTCAATACTTTTGAAATTTACGACAATTGGGTATAACCGACGTAGAATTGGAAATACATACAGAATTTCAGCGTTGGTTTTAAATTACACTTTGAAGATATTAAAAATATAAATATCCCAGAATGGACTATCGCGCTACTTTCTGCTCAAGTAGAAAATACGACAGTCATTTACAAGAAGTCATTGTATTATTAGTTGACCTTGAAGCAAAGATGCTTTTTAAAACGTTTTTATGTATTTCACTTGGTGTGTGTGTCATTAAATTTTCGATCGTTAATTTCCCATCAAGTTAGAGCTCTGAAACTTTGGGAATCGTTCTTACTCGCCTAATAATTTAATATTTAGACACTTGCGACAAGTTTTAACTAATAATTTCTTTAGTAATGCAGTTTAGTCCAATCATTTGGCGCGATTTCAAAAATTGGCACTAAACTTGGCGATTTTTTTGGCTGTATGTTAAGTCCGTAAAACGGACCAGGGTAGCCACATTAGGCAAAATACCGCCAAATAATTCTTGTCGCCTAGGGTGGTTGTGTTAAACTACATTCCAACCATTTAATTTGCCAGATGAATTAATTAATTTTCGTTAGTTTTAACGTTTTTATGTATTTCACTCGGTGTTTGTCTGTCTGTGTGTGTATCAGTGTGTCATTCAATTTTCTGTCATTAATTTAACCAACTTCCCATCAAGCTAGAGCTCTGAAGTTTTGGGAACCGTTCTTAGCAATGCAATATTTAAATATTTGCGACCAGTTTTAACTAATATTTCAATAATTTTTTTTAATAAACTTTGCCACCATGTAAAAACGTTGTTTTTAAAAATGTTGGTTTGTACCTCAAATTATTAATAATTTAACTGTGAGTAAATTTTGTACGAATATAAATATTACGCAAAAATATCCAAAACTTGTAATACAGTATTTCCCTTTTTAATTGTATTCCCAAGCTCATGTATGGTTTAATCTAGCTTCAGTCATGTTAATTCTATTCTAACAAAGAAGGGAAATAAATGAAATATGGAGCTTCGAGGCGAAATAAAACTGAAATTAACAAATTTTGAGCCAAATATTGCTAATATAGCTAAGAGTCATCAAGCACATCCTTCTCATTAATTTATGTAAAAATTTAATTTTGTCAAAATCAAAAGAGGGGGAAAAAAACCCGTAACTGTTTATTAAATGATTTAATTTATTTAAGAAACAGATAAGTTTTTTTTTGTTATCGTTTTTATAGAGGGAGTCGATAACAGAATTTAAAAATTTTTGGGGGTCGATAATCAAAAAAGTTTGACAGCCCCTGGATTAGTGACACAGATACAGGAAGAACACAACATTTTAAGGACAATCACATTTATATCAGCAACGTTCAGCTCACCAACTTACTAGTTCTCACTCCATACAAACCTCTGCAGTTTTTCTCTGCACTTCCAGATAGGCTCCGACAATTTACGTCGAATACGTGCTGCTTCTTCGTAAATTCACCTGGCACGCTCCACTTCCAAGTGCCGACAGCTTCCAGTCGATTTACCTATCGATCTCTTCAGCAGAGACTCCAAAGACTGACTGATTCCTCCTCTCTCAGACTCTCCGTGTATTGATACCTCTTCAACCCAGGTATGACGTCACATGGAAAAATTCTAGAAAAGTCTGTAACAAAACAAAAGGGAGGTAATAATTGCGCAATGAGAGATTTTAATTTACATGATTCACAGCTGCAAATGCTCAGTATGTCCTCAACCATTTACCAACACCGAATGCAGCAGCGGTATTACACCTGAACATGGCAGCATGGAACACATTATCAATATGTATGCTTCTTCCTAATGTATAGCGTTTTTCAATGCTGGTAAAAATTAGAGATTTCCTCAATGAACCTATCATTTGAATCCCGGGTTCACGCCACATGGCTCTAGGTGATAAAGTTGCACGTGACATGAGTAGTCCACGTACATTTTACAATCACAATAACTTCACAAACCATTGTAGATTCGCGTATTAAAAAATGTGCCTACAATATACAGTAATGTTTTTGTATCCTAATTTTGTGATGTCTGAGCGATATGTATATTTCCCTTACATAGAATCATCTACATCAGCGCCCTCTATTGTTATGATTTTGAATTATTATTATTTTTTCATGTCATATAAAATTCCCCACCATAGTGAATACATAAACGCATAAACAACTTTTATCTCCAGTTTATAAATCAATATCTTTTTTAATCACGTTTTATTTTCAGGACGATCTTTTGAAACATCCGATAATTTAAAAGCTGCGGTTAAGTTTATAAAATAGTTTTAATTTCATTTAGTATACAGGAAATTAAAAATATGCAAACCTTTTATGCGATTAATCCTTTACTGTTGAATTTTGTTCCTGCAATTGTTATTTCGGGATAGTAACTTTTAATGGATTTAATCTCCAAACAATGAAGGAGTGTTTTTGGAGTTAACTTTTAATTGATCTGCTTTGCATTTCGTTGAAATATTTTTTTCTTTTTATAAATCGAAAAATTCTAAAAGAAAAGCTTATTTTCAGATTGTGTTTGATTTTCTACTTTTTAAAAACTTTTAACGTAGTTATACAACAAACATGGGACTTTCTCCTAGGAACTCGAACAAATATAAAGCCTATGTTGTTATTTTAGGTATTTTATCTGACACTAATCCGTTGTTTTCGTTAGGAAAAATACATCAAAAGCTAGGAATTACCAAGGTTTCTTCGATTTAGAGACTACTGAAGATTAGAAAAGCATTCAAACTACTGACATAAAGACATACACTTCAAAAACGTATATGGACACCAGAAATCACAATAAAAACAAGCAAATGATTTTTTTTTGTATTTCAAGAAAACAATGAATATTTTATTATGCATTTTAATTTCAGTTCAATAAGTCTCAAAGAAATATTAATCATGCTTTATAAATCCTTATTCACCATAAACAAAATAAATAAATAAATAAAAAAATGTAATTACTTTTGTGGGAGAAAATTTGTTAAAATATATTTTTAAATTTATATTTCTGGGGGGAAATGGAACGCAGGTTCAGACTGTAATAACGAAAGCGCACACTAGAATAAATATTTTATATAGTAATTAAACTTTTTTTTTACTCTGAAAATTAATAATTTTCTAGACTAGCAAAAAAGGTAGGAAGCGAAATTAATTTTTAAAACCAGTTTTCATAGAAATAACAATAAAATCTTCCCAGTTTTATTAAATGCTGACAAAAAAGAAAAACTGTTGAATATAAATTTTGACACAATTCTAAGGAAATTTAACCATAATTGCATTCTATTTTACGCCGAATTATACATAAAATATAGGATTTTCGTTCACATTTTTCTTGCTTGATAACTCGTTCACGTTTGTGGCTGTAAAGCTGAATAGATTTTTTTTTCACAGTTTGTTTTCGTGTTGAGAACTAATAATTTTCATTTTATTCTTGTATTTCTTATAATTAAATATTTCAAAAGTTTAGATTCCATTTCATTATTTTAGCAGTTTAAATTGATTATGAAAGGGAGAATTCTACGAAAAAAATGTATTGATAAAGGCACAGTTACTAGGTAGAACGTAGATTAAAGAAAGGAGTCTATCGTTTTACTTTGTGTTATATTATACGTTTCCTGTTAAAATCTGATTTTCAAATTATGATACATGTAATTCGGAGAATTCATGAATAGCTTAAAGATGGAATCTGAACATATATAAAAGGGAACTTTTGTTTGTTTATTGACCGTTTCTTAAGCTCCTATTTCTACCCGAATTGAAGCCCAATAAGCACAGCTTCGGCGTTATTCTAACCTTGATTCATTAGGTCCGAAGAAGAGTTGACTAGTCACTATTTTGCTGCACCTTTACCAACTGACGAATAAAGACGTACCTTTCGGGTTAGTTGGTTCGGCGTTTCAATTTATTTTGTCGTTGTTGAAGAGATTCGCCGCATACTCCCCCTCCGTTACCTTCGTGATGATAGAAAATGAAAAATCTGAATAATATTTGAAAAGAAGTTCGCTTTTCCAACCATTATTGCATTCTATATGCATCTCCTTCTTGTTATATTGAGTTTTACTTTGAACATTTCCCATTTGGCGTCATCGACCGTGTCTAATTTAGTGGTGGGTCTCGTCTACACGTGCGCCGTACATGGAACATCATTAGTTGAGATTTATGTGTGCTTATCTGAGTTACACACATAGAGGCAAGTGTTTTGCATCGGAGATGTATACAACCAGTAGTTCTAGGCAGTGCTCAACCCCTAGATCACCCCTTTGGCGTTGTGCGGTTTTCGATCGTGACTGGAGGGAGAATTGTTGGCCTTAGTTGCCGACATCGTATCGAATCCCGGACCAGCGGGTCTGAAGAAGTGAGATGACTGATCGCTTTTTGCTGTGTCTTTACCAATCTGAATAAAACACCAAGACGACTCTTTCTAAAACTGATTTCTCTTTCAGGCTACTTATTAAGGTGTTTTAACTTCTGGATTTATTATTCAAGACAACAGTGCTTTGTAATTTTGAATCACAGTCAAATGACGAAGTTGACGCTTGGGCTGGTACTCCATATCCATGCCCCACCATCACGAGGATATTGTGCCTCGTCAGTTTTAACTTGTACTCTATACAGACCCGGAAATCTGGAGGGTACAGTAGACGCTATGCACCGCGATTGAGGGAACCCTAAGAACTATAATAATGGACCAAGAACTAAAATAATGGATTCTTGCGCATAAAAACTTGATAATATTTCTATCGTTGTCAGTATGATCTAAAGTTTATTTTGTTATAAACATTATTATTGTAGACTTCTGAATTTCGACAATCTTCAAATTATAATTCTTGATAAAGCGAATGTTTAGTTTTTGTTATTTGATTCAGGGAACTGCCGAGTATCTTTATCTAAACTGAATTTTTTTATGCAAGCATGTGTGCAGAACGCTTAAATGCAGTTGTTATATTAATCATTGAAAAACAAAAAGCAGAAAATAGTAATTTTTCTGAAGTATTAGGGGAGCCGGAAAGTAATGTCGTTTTTGTGCATTTCGATATTTGTTAGTCAATTATCAGCTCATTGTGTACTTCAAACACGCACCAAAGGCATTTTAAGGTTAGAGTGACTTGTTTATTCGTAAATAATTAAATTTTATTTATTTATTGCAATTTCGGGTGAAATGGCCGGTCAATTACAGAAGATATACATATCCATCATTGTATGCTTTTTGAGTTTCATAAGGTTAGTAACACAACAGTTGCTACCAGAAACATTTACGATGTTTATTCAAACGCATTAGACGTTCGTAAATGTCAAAGGTGGTTTTCTAAGTTCAAATTCGGTAATTTCGGTCCTTCTGACTCGTACTGATCAGGAATCCCAACAACTTTAGACAATGACATGTTAAAGGTAGGAAGTGGAAGCAAATCCGTGGCAAGCAATCGAGGAGCAGTTAAACAGTCTTAATCAACCTTAGTTGACCATCTAAGGACATTTGCAGCAGATTGGTAAAGTAAGAAGAGCAAGTGTTTGGGTATAGCATAATATATCTGAAGAAAACAAAGCTAACCGATCCACCACATGCAATTCATTGCTTCTGCGAAACAATACAGAAGAGTTTTTTGATTGCTTGATCACTGGAGGTGAAAAATGGTCCTCTATGATAATCTCGAAATGCAAAAGGCAGTAGCTCTCTCCAAATGAATCACCAAGAAGTACAACTAAGGCTCTTTTCTGTGTTTGGTGGAACATTCACGGGGTCGTTCATTTTGAAGTGAATGAATACAAAAATGATTTGAATTTTTCCTTTCTAGTTTTTTTTCTCTCGTGTAAAAAATATAAGTATACTTTCTTTTAGTTACTACTAATTTTTTTCCTTCTATTTTAATAATTTTTGAAATACTATTTACAACTTTTAATTAATTTAAATTATTTCTTTATATTTTTGTATTACTATTTTCACACACACACAGTATGTGTGCGTGTGTATTGTTGATCTTCTTAAGAATGAGTATGTTTTGGGTATTCTACAGGGACACACAATTGAATTTTATGCACACGTACGTTCATATTTTAAGTAAAATAGTTCATATACCCTTTAAATCATTTGGACTCTTAGGATTCAATTGAGTTAGTCTTATGAGTAATACAAGATGGCATATTAATTAATGATTATAACTGTTGAGAAGATTAATATATAGCACTGTACGATGGACACGTGTCCAAATTAGTGTATACAAATAAGTGAAGTTGAGAGGTCTGAGAGGTATAGTATGGTATGGTAGAAATATCTATGTTTTTGTATCTGTATTGTTCAGTTTTCTTTCGCAGAATTTACTTTCTCTCTAGTTTTTAAGCCCAAATAATTTCTAAATTACACAAAACAGAATAATTTAACCTAATTGGGAGAGCCAATAGTTTTTTTTATTGCATTTTCGGTTTTGAGAAGAAGTATTTCAGCCTATCCCAAACATACAGACATTATTTAGCATATTCCTTTAACCTTACAACTCTCTCTCTCGTTACATATATATTTATGTGAAGCACTGTCAGTGTCACCTGTCATGATAACTGAACGGTATAATAAAGGAAGTGTTCGTTAAAAGTGGTGTTGAATGAATGTATGAAGTAGTGATGAAGATAAGGAATCGTTATAATAATTAAGCAATTATCATGATGTTGATATTAAATTTATCGATAATTATAATTAAAAGGAATATTTTAATTAAGTTAATAATGTATTTTCCCTATTCTCGTATCGAGCTAAAGCGGAATTAAAATTCCGAGAATTTCTCTTTATACTAGACTACCAAAAATTTTTTTTTTAGTTCTGCACAAGGGAAAATAAGGATTTTATGGATTATTCTTTGTGGAACTAAGAAAAATCAGGAAAAATCTCAATCAGACCGTCTGGTGCTGGGATTTATTGAGGCGAAAGCTCAAGTTACGATGATTCAGCGTTAAGAAGCTTATTTATATCATTCAAAATGTAGTTATCAAAATGTACAAAGCGTATATGTCACAACCATTCCACACAAGATAACTAAAAAATGACTTTTACAATCCACCAATAAGGGAAAAGTCGCCGTGTTTGGAGCTTTAGATAATAATCACGGAATAAAAAAAATCGAAATTGCGCATGAAGCGATTTTATGGTTTTTTTGGTTGATTGGTTTGAATAAGTCTCGTATTAGAAAAGGTATGTATTTTAAGAACAAGGCCTGCATAGATTCCTTGTGATTAGTAGGAAGATAACACAGATTTTAGTTGATTAACTGATTAAAATTATATCAAATATCGTTTGATAAATCAATTAAAATTATATCAAATATAGTTTTGAAGAAAGATAATAAATGGAAGTAAATATTTTAATTGATATAACAATAATTGGTTTCCTTTTTTATTGCAAGTAATCGAGTAAACCATCAATTTTTTTATGTAGTGTGTATTTCTTAGTCCTTAATCTTTAAACATGTATATTATTGGAGAAAAATCATATCATGTAAATTGTTTTTCTAATGTTATTAAAAATCCGAATCCTGATTTTGGATGTAATTATTTATGGCATCAGTAGACTCCCATATATATATATATATATATATATATATATGGGAGTATACTGATGTATATATATATATATATATATATATATATATATATA